>VZUI01043003.1:0-86685 GCA_013401135.1 Cettia cetti
AGCTTTTTTTTTTTTTTTTTTTTTTTTTTTAATGTAGTCGCAAAGCAGTGGTTTGGAACCTACGTGAAAGGTGAAGAGGGCTGTGTATGTATGGCAGAACTGGCTGTTGGGCTGTCTATTTGATGATTACAGATGTGAAAGAGTCACTTGAAAGACCAAAGGCAAGCACATGGTCATGACTATTTGGAACACAAAGTCAAGACCAACCCTCCTGAGGGTGCTGCAGAGGTGCAATTTTTGATACTGGTATCATTCGTTGCAGCTCAGGTTAACAACATTCATTCTAAGCTCTCTTCTTCACTCATGAGCATATTTTTGCTTTTGCAAACGTCTCAGTTGAAATAATTCATGTCTGGTGCCTGTTTCAGGATGATTTGTTCCTAATTTAAAATTTTAGCACAAGTGGGCTATCCATTCCTAAGGAATGGGCCCAGGAGAAAAATGTTATTCTGTGTCAAAACGTGTTCAGCCATTGCAGGCAACCATTAAATGCAGTGTGCAGAAGCTGTATCATCATATACTTTCGAAAAACAGATGGAACAGTGAAGTAGAATCACTTGGGTGTCAGAAAAGTAACTTGTGCATTTTTAATGTCAGCCTGTATGCATCTGGGCAATTTCAGGCTCACAATGCCAGTTTGTGCATGCTCTGCAGTACTTGTAGCTAAATTCACTGTTGATTTCCATCTGCATTGGATGGGTGCTCAAACCAGGATTCAAACACTGGGGTGGAAAGGGGATGTGGCCACACATTAGATAACTGTGATTACAGCTGCCATCAGCCATTACTGCAGATGCTGTGCAGAGAACCCAGCAGGATTCTGTGGAAGGAAAAACACTCATATACATTACAGGCCTGTATAGCCTTATTCATACTTACTTATCTATTTTTATTTAAATATATATATATAAGGCTATGCAGGCAAGCATAAAAGAGGGGGGTTTTTTGGTTGTTTTTTTTTTTTTTGTACTTGATTTTGCGGCCTTAACTTTTCAATCATGCATTTCATATGAAACAATCAATTGCAAAGTTCTAAAAAGTTAAGAAATTAGGTAGGACGTGAAGATGAGGAAATCCAGAGGTAAATCATGAAGAATCTTGCTTACTGGCAAAAGAAGGAAAAAAATAAAGTAAAAAAAAAAAGAACAAAATAAAAATAATCCAGACTCACTGTGGAAACATCAGTCTCTGAAAGAGAGACAAGGTAAGCAGCTGAGAATGGAATTATCTCAGTTCTATATTGGTAGGCCAAGTGAGACCTTTGGTCTTCTGAAAGAAGACGAGAGGAGTGGCTCCCCACAGCATGGGAGGCCAGGGCTAGTTCAGTATGCAGAAGTGTTGCAGTGCCAGAAGGCTGCAGGGAAGACTGATATTCAAAGGCTCGATTCTCCTCCACTTGTTCTGCTGTCTCACAATACACAATAAAGCCTCAAGATACAGAAAGCAGGTGATTGAGACCACTTCCAGGTTTGGAGCAAGGGAGCAGGGGCCAGGCAGGGCAAGGCAAGCCCAGGCTAGAGAACAAGAATGAGGACTTGCTAAGAAATCCTTCTGAAATCCGATTCCCCTCCAAAACATAAATTATCTTGTCCTTGTTGCATTCAGCAGTGCTCTTGCTTAAGGGAATAAGGTCAGGAAGAGCAAATGGCTGCTAGAGATTTTCTTTTTCAGAAAGAACTCTGCAACTGTATCTCTTGTGTGTCACAGTGTCACACAGAAATAAGCATTTAGGAGTTAAAGCTACAACTCAGGACGCTTTTGTAAGGGAAAATGAACAAAAAAAGTGCCTAAAAAAAAAAGGTAATCCAACCCCATGTACACTGCAAAAGTAAAATCTTATGTAACTAATTAACAGAATAATTAAATTTCTTTTCACCAAAACAGTGAAATCTAGCTGAAAACCCATAGGTGAAACAAGACTTTTTAGTTTTGCTATGAATTATCTCCTTAGAGTCAAAAAACTCATAATTAGATACTTAAGGCCTATAAATTATTATTCTTCCAATTAAAACTAAAACAGTAAAGTAGTAAGAAGTAATAATTTAAATTTATTGATGGTTTTCATGCAGATCCAACATGCCAAGCTTTACAAAATAACGTAGCTGCACATTTTGTGTACTACAACAGTACCATAAATAGATGTGTAAGGCAATAAAGCTGCCCTGCCAACATGTAACCTAATAGTATTGCTTGCTGGTCACAGGTGACAAACAGCAACATCCCTACCCTTTCCAATCCCAACCCTCCCCTTCCCAGCATTCCCCTCCCTTTCCTCTGCCCTCACTTCATGTGAATTACAGTAAAGCACCAAGCCCTTTATTGACTTGTCTCCTCTTACTCCTGATACTGAGAACACTTATAGAAACACACCTTCAGCCTGGATTTGTTTTTCCTTTAAAACTAAGTAGGCATGTTTGCCATTCTGCAGACATTGGTCTAGGACTCAAAGCTGTCCAGGGAATACTACCATGGTGTATATACAGTCAAGAAAACAGGTGATTGCCAACGTGTCCTCCTGGTACATTTAAGACATACTTAGCAATGACAAACAAAGAAAATTTTCATTGCTATTATGAAACTGATATAATTCAAAAACATTCCCAAAAAAACCCCCACTTTCTCATGGAACTAAAAGATGGATGTTGAAAAAAAAATTATTCTGAGAAAGCTACTGATCTCTTTCACACACTGGGAATTGGATGTTATGGGTTTTCCTGGGGGGGGGGGGGGGGGGGGGGGGGGGGGGGGTGGTGTCAGGTTTTGGGAGGGAGGATAAATAGCTTAGGTTTAATATAAAACAAAGTTTGTCGTGGTTCATAAATCTACAGCAAAGCAAACACACTGGATTCCACTCAGCTCCCAGGAAAGGTCAAGGAATTCTCTTAAAGAGGTTTAAAGACAAAGGAGGTTAACAATCAAAGCTGGGCAGAAGAACATTAGATACTCATATTAAAAAAAAAAAATTAAAGACCAGAAACCTGTCTCTGTTTTACTTTAAATTTAGTATCTGCCCAACAGCCCATGACTTGTTTGGTTTACATTGTCCAAGGACTCACCAAGGGTTGAGTTCTACAGTTCTTTACAAATGAAATTGTAAAGTTCCCTCTAACCTAAGTTTCATTATTTAGTACTTCAAAGTAGAGCTACAGTAAACACTAAAATAAATTGGGAAATTACTTACAAGGAATAGAACGATATGTTTAGAACCAAATTCAGAAGTGATCTTTAATAATAATACAACTTGGCAAATAACAAAGTCAAAAGACAATAAAGACCTCCTGATTTCATTTAAAAATTAACATGAATGTTAAAAGTTTCAGTAGTGTTCATGGTGCATATAGGTGACACCTTGTGCCATGGTGTCCTTTTTGAAAATAGTGAGCATACAGTTAAACATATGCACAGCAGCACCTTCTTGAAGAAACTTTTAGCAAAATAACAACAATACCAACAATAATAACACCACAACAACAATGCCACAACAAAAACAGCAACACCATAGTTGAAAACTAGCAGATTTGCAATATTAACAGAAGTCTCTGGGTGGCATCAGTACGACAAACTCACTAATCTTATCAGAGGAAAATTGAAATGTATTTCTGCATGCTAAAGCTATTTTATAATTAAATGTATCTAATCTAAGGATGATACAATAACTCCATCTTCCTGAAGCTGTGTAATAATTTCAGCCTTAGATCTCTTCCTGTGATACTCAAGTTGCACTACTATCCTCTTCAAAGGCAGCGAGACATGTCAGAAGTCTCCCCAGGGATGTGCCACGCTGACTCCATTACATCACCCCAGTGCCCTGGTGACAGTCCCATTAACCCCAGGGGAATCTATTAAGCAAGGTGTCAGGGCTGGCAAGAGGAGATCCACCTGTTCACTCGTTCAGCACATCCTGTCTGCGGATTTATTTGCAACATTTGTGCTTGAAGGACACAGCCCAGAGCACTCGTAAACGCTCTGCTGTGACGTTTCGGGACTCCAGAGTCTCTATCTTAAAACTGGAACTGAGAAAAACAAGATTTTCTTTAGCAATTTCTGTGCATCATCATCATTCCCATCACCAGTTTTCCTATCTCTTTCACCCTGTATTCTCTCCTCACAGAAATGTATTAAACACATCCTTAGTGGTAAGTCATTGACTCATTGGAGATGAAAGGAAAAAAGGTGCCATAGCTCAAGTGAAGAAAGGAAGTACATGCCAACACTATCCCACAGGTTCCAACAAAAAAGAGGACTCCATCAAGAAAGCTCAGCAAAAGAACAGCTGTATTATTTCTGAAACCAATCACAATTCACGACCCTGCTTACCAGAACAGGGCTGAGGCCTAGTTTGTCAAAATATAACTTATTTTTCTAGAACTTATTCAAGGCATATGTTGCTCAGCATTTGAGTGCAATGACTCCAATTTTGATCAATAGGTTAAAAAAAAAAAAGTAAATTCTGGGTAGAAAGCAGCTTTAATTACAAACATATAATTGACAATATAAGATATCATGTACAGCATTTTTTTCCTCAGGTGAGCTTCTGAAAACACCTGCAAACAAACTTCTGGATTAGGCATCAGGGCTTGTCTGGTTGTCATTGTAATGGCAAGAAACCTATGCTACACCTGAACAAACTACTTTGTGCACCCCTCAGGCTGCAGTTCCATGAAGCTCCACCACAACTGTGGTAGTTCTATTTATGGTACAAAGCGCATAAACACACACAAATGCAACTTGTTCTTTATATACTTGTAAAGTCATGCTTTGTTTTTACTTTGAACCAAATTCCTACTCTAACCTTAGCTTAGTTCTGTTGCAAAACAGGCCAGAGCAGACTTTTCCCAATTGGTTTATTTCTTTTTGTTGGATGCATTAACTGTGAAATCATCAAAAGTCCCATTTCTTTTGAGAAAGAAAATCAAAGTTATGACAAAAAAATTGTAAACCAAAAAACCTCATCAAACAACTATAATTAACACAGAAATTTTTTTTTTTCAATTTCTCTTAGAGAAAAGATTCATTCTATAGGTTACAATACTCCAGCAAAAACAATACGCTAAAAAACTATATTCATTTCAAAATCTAAGCACAAACATCTGCCCTGCTTGTCTTCCATAAGGCCCATGGTAGAAGCCCAGCACTTGAAAGACAGCAGCTCACTGCAAAGCAGAGAAGGCATGCCCATTGCAGGCTTTTCCTTTAATTCCAGTCATATGCTTCCTATATGCAGTGTTATGTTGGTAGACCTGCTTCCAGGACCATATACCTCCTCAGCTTTATGACCCTGACTGCTTATGCAGTCTGCTTATGCTTATTGCAGAACTGTATCTCCAAGGTGACTGCCTTGCCCATGCTGTGGAGCTTCTCTCCACAGGTGTGGAGAAAATCCCACAGGGAGATTCTAGAGTGCTCCTTACCTAGGTTGCACATCCAGAGGTGCTGTAGGATGCAAAGGCAGGCACCCCCAATACAATTACAGCCCTGGGTATTCATTAACCCTTTCTACATGCTTCTATTGCTGTCCTCCTTTAGCATGCATTGCAGGGGCAGACAAAATCCTACAATAGTAGAGCTTAAAGGTAGGACCAACACTTCATTTTGGTTCCAGAGATGAAGTTAAGTAGAAGGAGAAAGAAAATACCCAAGTAACACAACATTAAGTACCAGGCAAATACATACACCACCAGGACGAATTAGAAGGCACCAGGAAGGTGCTTTTTCTGTAATTTTTTCATACACAAGGACAAACTACTGCATTGAGAACCTTAGTCAAATAAACAAACAAGGAGTAAGCAAGTCTCTAACATTTAAATGTCACAGAAAGAGACAAATGTTTTCTAGAAGAAAAAATACAAATTGAAAAGACAATCCCAGCACAACTCTCCAGTGAAATTCCTAGTCCACCTGTTTATAGAACATACTACTAACAGGCATGTGCATTTTTCATAGATAAGGTGAAAGCATCCACATGTCAGGCCTAAGGAGGACGTAAATAGATCTAATGGTCTGTGCTACCAGAAGGCTCTAACAGTCTAATTGGAGTACACCAGAAGCAGGCTGAACACAACATATCAGGAGAAGAGCACCAGTTCAACAACAAAAGACAGCATCACCCAACACCATTTAATGCTTTTCTGTAAAGTGAAAGGATTAGGACAGATGGATCTGTTACAGTACTCAGTATTTCACTTTAATGAAAAAGACATTTCACTTGCAATACAGAACTCATTTATTTACACCAGGGCTGTGTACAGAATTAAGAGTATGTGGATGGACATCGTAACGGGCATGAGAAAATATATGTTTATATGCTTATTCAAGCCCTTATTTTTAATAAAATTGAAAATTCAAAATAGTTCTTATACAAATTACAAATATGCTTTGATCTGACTAATACATTGAAAAAAAATAGATATTCTGGTAATTAATGATTAGACAGTAGGTACTCTACAGTTTCCAAAAAAGGTGTCCAGGAAGACATAAGAAAACAAAACATCACTTCTTCCCTTCCAGAAAAAAAAATAAAAAAATTGTCTAGGCAGGGTTATTTAATGCAATCCAGTCCACTATAAAGGAAAAGATGAAGTTACAAAGTTGCCCAGAATGATTAAATCAGCAACCACAAACTAAAAGATTCCTCTTTTAAGTTTTACCGCACTACATTTGGTTCTCCTTCGGAAACATGAAAACATGTCAGATCTCCATCTGCAGTTCAGAGCTCATCTTTGTTTATAAGCAGCGGGGAAGAAAAAACGAAAGAAAAAAACCAATGAAAGAAAAAGCAACCTCAAAACTACAAATCCTTTCAAGATGCAGTATTCTGGAGGCCTCTAGATAAACAAGCCAGCTGCCTTCCTTCTACTAACCAATAAAACTTATTACAGTCCTGAAGCTTGCTTTTCCACACAAACAGAACTGCAGATGCCAAGAAACAAATATCTATATCTAGTCTTATCTAGAAGCTCTGCTATCTGCTCTCACTCCTCTCCACTTTAAATCATTTGTAATAAAACAAATCCCAAGACCATAAACCTCTTGATATTCTCCAGAAACTTCACCACCTGTTTACTCTGCATTCATTTTATCAACAGCTATTACATCTTCAGAACAATTTTGGACGTAATGAGGCAGGGCTGTAAGTAATTTATTATTAATGGAAAAAGAAAAAATGGAGCATACTTCCTACCAAGTATATGTTTCTTGACTTCAAATGCATGAAAACTTGAACTTCTTTCTTAAGCCTGTGGTAAACTTCCTTCTACCCGACTCCTCTCATCTTCAATTGATTCTCTCAGTAGGCACAAAGTGGCTGCCCCAGCCACCTGTCTACTGCTCTCCAGGCAGGGCAGACACAGTCACAGCAGTTGCCCTGTTCCAATTCCCTCACCTGCTTTTACAACCCACTCTAACCTTCAAGGTCTAAAATCTAGCCTTCCTGTTTTCTCTGCCTGCCAGAGCTCCCCCAGCTAGAAGTACATATTGCTGCATTCTTATGTGTGTGCATATGTCTATTACTGGGATAATTAAAGGGAATTTGGGTTCTGACTGTCTGTGCCCTCAGGGAAGAGACATGAACATCTGCTGCAATGCCTACTTATTTCTTATTTTTCTGAACAAGGGTTTGGAATTGTTTATGCTTCATTGTTCAAACACACATATTGCATACAAATATAAGAAAGTCAAAGGGAAAAAAGACTGAACTCCCACCTAGATGAAAGTGGTTTCAGCGCTACCAGCACAGTCAAAACCCACTAACTTCACACCTCATCCAGCACAGAGCCCCAATGCACTTCCCAGGGAGAGCAGCTACCCCTTACAGTTAACACCTCTGGTCACTGTGCTGCTCCTGCCAATCTTCATGAACGTGATGGAGGGACAGACTGACCAAGGAAAACATTTGACATCCTCAGTCATGCACTCTCTTCACAGGGGTTTAATCTTTCACATTTTAATACTTTGGCAGCCAGCCAAAGAATTCATTTTGAAGGAAATCATGCTGTATAGTTATGGGCAACCATTATTTAGTCTCAAGACGGAGTCTTGTAAAGAAATCGGCTCAATTTTAATACATGTATTGTAGGGAGCAGAAACAGAAAGCAGACTGCCCATAGATAGCTATGCACTGTTACTTTTGTTGAAAATATCTATGCTTCAATTAGCAAAACCTCTTTTGCTGGAACTGACCATCCTGCAATGAGGCGATCTTACTTATGTTGGCATATGAACATAATAAACTTTTTTATTTACATTGTCTCAGCAAAATAAAATTTCTTGATCCTATCAATTCTGTCTAAAACTGTAGCTCACAAAATACAAGTCTGATGATACTTCATAAAGAAAAGCACCACCCAGCAAAATAAGACATATTGTAAAACAACGGGTATAGAGAGCAAAGCCTGACACTAATCTTTGTTAGAGTTTGGAGCCAGGACTTCAAAGAGGAATATATTCCCCACCTCCTCCACTCACCCACCACAAAAACAAAAAGATGCCCCAAAGCCAAGAAAAAGAAAGCAAAAAGCAAGAAAAAAAAAAAAAAAAAAGAAAGAACCACAACACTAAAATCAACACTTCTCTTTGTAGAACTTACTTTTGTTCTAAAAGGCACTGTTAAACTCTAGGATTTTGTCATTATTAACAACTGCTTTAGTAGAATTACTGTAGAGCTGGTTGTAAAATGGTCAGGTCCTAATTCTCAGATATGGTAGAAAAGAGCCATAAACCCGTCAAAACAAAATCTGAAGTAAGCACTGGAAATGGAAAGACAAGCTTATGACAAGCTAAAGTTCAGTCCAACATGAATATGACAAATTTTCATGTAACAAGTAAGAATCTACCACATTCAGTCACACAAAAATCAGCTGCTCCCTAGTGTCCTAAAGTCTTGTCAACAGCAGACAAGCACCTCCACAGAAGGAAGACAGGGAAGAAACCTTGTGGAAAATAAAAAAAAAAGGCACTTTGAAGAAGCACTGACTGTGGTTCTCTATTTCCACCCAATCTATCTAATAAACAGAATGTATCTTGGTAAGGTTATATAAGAAATTAGGAAGAAAACCAAAAAATTAAGTAATGCTTTTCCTCCCCGCCTCTTCAGACTCTTGAAACTTCAGAGCTCAAAGCCAGGCCAAAGGATGGGCCAGGGTTTCCCCAATCTCCCAGCCAAAATGAAAGGCAGCAGAAGGTGACATTCAGTGACAGGCAGTAAGTGCAGCAGGTGCCATCAATTGACAACAATACAGGCCCAATAAACATTGCACAGGATCTGTGCAATATCGCTGGAATGAGTCTTTCCAGTAACTGTGTCACTACCAAGTATGAAAACAAAATTGCCCAGGATCAGATGGCCAGTAACTGCAATTGCTGACATCTTTTCTGAACAAGCAGTCTAAGTTATTTAGAATTATAGAATGGTTTGGGTTGGAAAGTATCACTAAGATCATCAAGACCAACCGTTAACCTAGCATTGCCAAGTTCACCACTAAACCAACTCCCCAGGCGCCACATCTTCATGTGTCTTGAATACATCCAGATCTGGTGACTCCACCACCTCCCTGGGCAGCCTGGCTCAATGCTCAGCAATGCTTTCAATGAAAAGGTTTCTCGTAATATCCAATACAAGCCTTCCCTGGCACGCCTTGAGGCAGCTTCCTCTTGTCCCACCACTTGTTACTTGAGAGAAGAGACCAACCCACACCTTGCTACACGCTCCTGTCAGTAGTTGTAGAGCATGATAAGGTCACATCTGAACCCCCTTTTCTGCAGTCTTTTCTTGTGAAAAGAATTGAATTTCTATCGGTGGGGAAAGAAAATTAAATAGAAAAAAATCAGAGTAATATTGTGCTCGCTCTTGCTTTAAGTACACACACAAAAAAAAATTGACAGAACTTCATCTGCATATGAGCTCAATTTCTTGATTGCTGATCTGTTTCTTTAACATACCTCCATTTGGGTGGTTTAAAAACTTTTAGCAAAAATACAGCCCTTTTGAAGAAGAAGAAAAAAGGAAAAGAACAAAAAAAAATCCAGATTTTAAGTCCATCTGCACACTTTGTACAGATAATAAAATTCGGCAGGAGCATCTCCCTCATTTTGCTGCTTTATTAACAACCAGAGAACTGCACATGCTCTAAAGAACCACATTAGGGCAATAAGGAACAAATCAGCCATGGAAAGCCTCACAGGACTTGCCTGCACAGCTCACTAGCCATTGTAGCCACTGCTAATTTTATATTATCAAAATTTATGAAAATTATTAGCATTCCATGGAGGTCCAGCACTTGACTGAGATGCCAAAATAATTGATGCTTGCTTTAAAACATGATCACTTTTGGGGAAAAAAAAGTAGCTGGCATGTAAGTTCTTTGCTTAGAGAATTCAGCCTCTGCCATTCCCTCATTTCTATGGGAATGGGCACCAGTGACACTGGGTGATTCAGGGAAATGTAGGAGGAAATGTTGAAGGTTGCTCTTCCCCATCAGAAGCTTGATCTCCTATACAAAAGTAAAAGTAAACCTGATTCAATACGATATAGAATATAGATTCAAAAGATATAGAACTGGTAAAGGAATTATTTTCCTCCTTTAGGCGGTCTGGCTCGTGGCAAGGTAGTACAATCTCGTAGTGCTATCATCTAGACAAAGCAAAGTTGCAACATCTAGCCATAAACATTTCGTCACTGATGAATCATCCTTATTTAAAGAAAAACCCAAAAGATGATAAGGAATGGAAAGCAATACACCTTAATCTCACTGCAGACGCTGGCAGATTGTCTTTGAAATTTATTTATTTATGAAAAATTGAAAAGAAAAGGAAAAAGCAGTAAAAACTAAAAACCTTAGTAGAATACTATTAGTTTAAAAGAAAACTTGCAACAAGATTAGGAGAAATAAAAGAGTACAAACAAAAACAAGTTCATATGCCATTTATCCTCCTTCCTTCAGCCCACATATTATTTCCTCTTGGCACAAGTTAAGTGCATGCACTCTGTACACAAACCACAGGATAAAATGAGCAGAGCAATGTACTGAGTCTATATTACTTAGACAAACATCAAGTAAGGGAATTCTGTGGTGGTCAGAAAATAAGGTTAAGAAAATATATTTCTTAGGATTCTCTAACCAAGGAATCAAAAATAACTATGCTATTTTTCTTTTCTGGTTAACCTCAAGTTGAAATGAAGGGTTTAAGTTCATTTCTTCTTTGGATTGAGACATGCTATTTTTGAGCATGTTTATTCAACAGATAACTTTGTTACAGCACAGTATGTATTTAAATTATCACTAAATATAGCTTCTAAAATTATGTAAATTGATTTTTTTGTTGAAACAGCGCAACTTCAAATTCTGATTATTTTATGGGAGCCTACAAGATTGAGACTTACCCCAGAGCAAATGATCTCTGCTCTTCTCCCAGTATCAATTAAGTTCACAACTGCACTTTATTTCTTATTAAAAAGCCAAAGAAATTCAACTTTATGCAGTTAAGTTGCAAGACAGTCAATACTTAAAATTTCACACCTGAAACTGGATTTGGGTCAATTTTTTTCCAGCTCTCCCACATGCTGCTGAGCAGTTGTGCTCAGTTCTACCTCAAGGACAGGATCTGTCTACAGAATGAGTCCAGCTGAGTTTTGAAAGGTCTGGTGTTTCCAAGTTTAGCAAATGTGTGTGTCTGGGGAAACTGTAACTACTTTTATCCTTTTTTTTATTATTATTGTTCTCATTTTTTTTTAAATAATCTAATAAAATGTCAGGTCCACAGAGAGCTACCACAAAGGTTCTGTAGAGCAGGTGGACTATGGAATGCTCGAAATATTTAGACAAGCGTTACATGACTCAACTGTTTTTGTTTGGGTTTTTTTTGCTTAAGAATAGTTCAACCTTTATAAAGTGCCATTGTTTCTCATAGAGCAAATGGTTTTTTTACAGTGTTTTCTAACTGTTCAGGTTAAACACTATACTATAATAAGAGAATGTTTTTTCCAAGTGAACCATAGTGCACTTACAGAATTAATATTTCATATCTGCATGCAAATGAAAGTATATCCAAATAAAATAAAATTTAATAGAAATAAAATTCATAAGACTAACTTTAATGAGTAGTTTATTTAAGCCCTTCTGTTTTAACTCTTAAGCTACTTCAAGCATAATTTCCTTTTTTTTTTACATTGTAAACATTTGGAAATGTATATAAAGATCAAGGATCTTACGCTGAGTCCCTATGTATCCATTCTGTAATCTGCATTTTCTTTCCTTTTACCCAGTTCTGTTACACTTGGTTTATAACCTTGACTCCAACTGCTAGAATTAGTATAGCTGATGAATTTTCAGCATATGCAGACAGATTTTTTTTTTAACTCTTTTATTAAGCCTGCATTTCAACAGATTAATACATTTTTGCACTTCTAGATGCAGACTCCTCCTTAGAGAAAAAAAGAGAAAGGAACTTCAAAGGGAGACCATGCACCATCAATCAGCTTCACCACATGAAACACTGAACTCCACACTCCTGGGTTGATCCTGTCAATCCCTCCAATACTCAGAGATCTATTTTATATAAATCTGTTTTCTGTGATAATTCCCAACAACTTCAAATAATGAGGAAAGGACATTTTCAGCTTCCAAGGAAGACACAAAGCACCTGATTCTAGTTGAAGGAAGTTCTATGACAAGAAATTTTAGAGCTGCCAACATTTTCTGATCTACAGCAGACTTTCTTATTTACAGATTCTGGGAGAGCGAAAAGGTGCACTATGCAGTCATAATACTAATTATGCAGATAAACAAATTACAACACGGTTAATAATACTGTGTGTGAGAGACATAAAATGAAATCTTTCAGATCATGTAAAAAATCCTTTCAAAGTGTGTGCATCTCCTGCTATTGCATCTTCTTTTTGTTCTTCCACCAGCAAAGAAAGTACTTGAGCAAAAGTTCTTAACTGGTGGGTGAATTTCTTGCCGTTTGATATCAGAAAATATATCACAGTCTTCAACTAAAACTATTTAGTCGGAAAAATCAGTGCTAGAAATAGTATATGCATCTCTACACAAGGTATCTTGACAGAATCATCACCTAAGTGAGCAATTTTTGATGGGCAGTGGAAAAGAAAGCAAGTTCTTTCAGGAGATATACTCCCCTTCCATATTTCACTGTGACAACTCCTGGGGACTATTTTGTCTTTTTATTAGTTTTTTTGCAGCTGATCATCCATACGCTACACCAGACTCTCACCCCATTAGTTTTATTTAATAGCTTATACTTCATCTACCATACCTCTCAAAGGAAGACAAATCAAATAAGTACATTGCTACTTTGGCATACCAGAAACCACAAAAAAAAAAAAAAAAAAAAAAAAAAAAAAAAAAAAAAAAAAAGTTTTGATCAGTTGCAAATAAAATAAAAGTGTTGATATCTCTGTAAAGTTAGTACTGAGTTTACAAGCTTTAAAGTACCTACCAGTCAACAGCACTCAGCCTTGGCTGATGTTCAGCATCCCACACAGTATTTAGCTCTGCTGGATCTATTACTGTTACAAGATGACTTTACAGACTAGGGCATTAATGCAGCACTCAAAGGGACTTTAACAGTTACAAATTGATTTCTCAACTTGATGTTGGCCTAGCAGCACTAACGACATCAATAGATACAGAAAGCATTTTCCTATAGGCATTCATGAAGTCAGCAAATGTCACAGGAAGAATATGGATATCAGTAAGGTGGCTGGTTGAAACCTGCCAACTTCCATTGCAAGACTCATTCAGAGAGTGGCTTCTCACACATCACATCTGTCTTCTTTCATTCTGATACCCCAATTAATCCATTCCTAACATACAGATTCAAAGACAAACCTGTCAGGCACTTTTTCCTGGGGTCTCAAGAATTCTGTTTTCCACTAAGAGGAAGTCCTGCAACTACAAGTCAAATGCTGTCTGCCCACACCAACTAGGTTACCCAGCTATCACGTGCTGTATACTGCATAGCAAATGTGTTTCTACGTGTACTTTCTAATAGTTACTAAAGAATCCCAACAGATTATCGTATGAAGTATGAACTACAGCTTGTCAGAATATTTTTCAAGAGATGTCAGTTCATTAAGGCTAAGGTATGTCATGGACATGTACTAATTAATGGGTTTTTTACCATAAAGGTCAAGAGGGTGTCTGACATTAAAATCTTACTAGATCTCATATTAAAGATCTGAACATATATGTTTCTATATAATTATATTTCCCACATATATTTACAATAAAAATAAATTGGGTTTTTTCAGTAAACTCTAACTGTGACACTGTATTTGGCTATATCAAAAGATGCAACTGAAACAATATGGCCTCTATCCCCAAAAAGCCTTAGCACAATGACTTAGAACTGGAAGGACATCATTAGAAATTAAATATGACAGAGAACAAGAGAGGTCCAGAAGGCAGGATCAGTGTAAATTCAAGAAACCCTCCTAAATATTGGCTGAATTAGATTCCTATAACAACAGATTTTAATCAACTCCTAGAACATAGCACTGCTAATGAATCTCAATTATTTTCTTTTTTCTTTCTTTTTCTGTTGCATATACAAAACCAAAAAGTACATGCAGTGATATCTTAGTTTGTGAAATTAAGAAGCTAAGTGCCAGAATTTTAACCGTGCTACTCTAATTACTTTAATTTAGAATATTGTGTATGCGTGTTCTGATAAAAAATAGCATTTTAAACTCAATTATACACATGAAAGCTAAGGAAACCAGGTATTTAATCAGAATAACTCACACTATTTAGCCCATCAATAAGTGAGTGAAAAAGGCCTGTTCTTCTCAGTACACTGGTGATTTGCTGTTCTGAGGTACAGAGTTCATTCTCCAGAGTGTTGAAAAACAGAACAGCTGGTACCATTCCTATTATTAAACCATTTAAGTGCCAGAAAAAAAATACTTTCTGTAAAAAACACATTATTTTCTCTAAGTTTATGAAAAGAATGGAAACAAATATTTTTTCAATTAAAATTCAATAAATTTTAATTCATTGGAACAAAAAACTTACACGTGGTGCTATCTTAGAAAAACAAGAGGAATGCAGTGTGTAATATAATACATCTTAATCCCTACATCCTCATAACTAGAAACTATTTGGAACTCATTTTAAGTTGTGACTATAATGGAAAAATCTCAAATAAACAAAAAAAGTCTATTAACTGCCGCAGGTTTTTACAGAAAACATCCTCCAAGTATTCTTTGCTTTGTTCCAACTGTTCATCAGCGTTCCACCCCAATACTCAAGATTACAACCACATGTATGAAAAGACTATCCTGGTGAAGGAAGGAACTCGTGGCACAGTTCCAATGCAAAAAGGGTTGTATCAGGCATTAGCAGGGACAAGGAGGAATTTAGAAAGACCATATGGGCATGAAGGGATTATGTCAGGTTAAACAAAGTTCAGTGAGAGTTTCGATTTGCATGGAATTTCAAGGGCAACAGGAACAGCTTCTACTGCTCCAATAGTAACAGGAGGTTGAACAGGGAGGAAAGGTTGAACAGGGAAAATATCAGCCTGCTGCTGACTTGGGCAGATGACCTAGTGGCAGCAGAAATGGATGATACTGAGGGACTTGATACCACCACGAAGTTATCAAAGGCATCTGTTGTTTAGCAGAAGGGGTTCAAGAACAACCATTTGGAGAGTAAATGTTTAATATCCCTTACTCCACCTGAGCCAGCAACAAGTGGAATAACACAAGGGTCGATCCTGGGATCCATCCTGCTCAAAGCCTTAATCAAGAAGGGGAGGCAATAGAACGAAGTCTGTGAAGTTTGCAGATAACAGCAAATTCAGAGAACCTGCTGGTGAGCTTGAGGGCAGGGCTGCCACCCAGAGAGGCCTACTTGGAGTGAAGGAAGGGGACAAGAGCAACTCAACGAAATTAAGTGCACACATGTAGAACTGTGCACTTGGAAAAAAATAACTCCATGCAATAGTACAGAATGGTTTTAATCACAAAGGAAAATGAGCCACTCACCTTTAAGTGATACATTCAGCAACAAATGCTGAACAAAACTTGTAAGCCTAGCTGTATTTAACTTACATAGAATACAGCCCAGATATTTATATAACAGCACTGAATGCACCTTTTTTCCCCATACCATTCTACATTAAAAGCAGAGATTTCCATGAAGTGATTACACAATACTTAGCCTACTTCCGGAAAAGATTTTTGGCATTTACATCTTACCTTTGTATGCAATAATTGGATGCTCAGCTCTGTGGCAGTGGGTATCTTCTGTTGTTGTTGACTCCAGTATTCCTAACGCTCCAAGTCCTGCCAAGAGCAGTGTGAGGAAGCAGCTTCCTGTCATAGTGGTCATGCTGTCCTCCACAGCAGTCACTTCTTTTAACTGTCTACTCTCCTTGCACTCATGTGGGAAAAGCACCTGGAGAATTCAAAGAAATTTATTTAAGAACAAGAGCAAACCACTGAAAAAATTAGACAATTCTTGAAGATTAAAACAAAACAACATTGCCTTCTTTCTGTGTAACATCTGACTACTCTAAAGTATGCTGTCAGCCACTCCTCTAATTATTTCACAAACCTATCATCAGTTACCCAATTTAGGAAAATTGATCTATCACCCAGCAGGACTAAAAAAACTGATATTCATTGTCCCCTCTCTCTTATTTTGTAATGTGTGGGGAAAAGAATATTCTCCAACACTTTTTCTTTTATCCTCTTAGAGCAAACATATTTAACTCTATCTTCCTTGTTCATTTGGATCCACTGCTTCTTGCCCTGCTTTCCTCAGAGAAAAAGGAGTGCTTTGACTTCTTGCAAGTACAAGGTAGAAAAGGAATTGCACCTTCAAGTGAATGACTACTTTGAGAGAATGGTTCTAGAACATGTATTTTTTGCCTATCTGTAAAGTTTGTACGGAACAGTACAAAAAGGGGTAGGACAAGATTCACCTCAATGCTCTGACACACACTTTTGCTTTACAGCAGTGACGGTTACTGGTTCTGGCACTGGCTTAGTCCCCATCCATTTCCTGATTGATGACAAGGCTGTGAATTGCAGACTCAAATGATGAAGACCCCTTTCCAGTAAAATTTAGATACCAATCAACAATGCAATGGTTTCATTCAGAATCAGAAAAAAATTGAATTTCAACTCCCTGATTTTTTGAAACATCCAATAACCAGACCCTTATATAAATAATAGAATATGCACAGAGTCAATATAATTTTAGATCCAACCCAGTTCCTTTAGTTTCATCACTAAAAATGTGCCAAGCAATAACAACCTAATCACACAACCCAAAAGAAACTTTCACCACTAGCAGCTTTAGTGAGTCACACAGGCTTGCTTGTTGATAACACACAGATAAGAAACATCACTGCCTTTCATGGGGTAAGACCAGAGATTTAAGACAGCTCCATAAAACCAGAAATGTCACTCTGCTAATTAATGGAGAAAATCAGGAAAAGAAAATCAGCAATTTTGACTTCTAATATGTTTGATCTCACTAAATTGTAGTGTGCTGTTTAATGAGGTGGAAACTTTCTATTTGCGCAAAATAAACATCCTAAATGCATAAAACAAAGGGTTGTTCAGGAAATGACATTCCACAATAACAGCAGTGTGTTCTAAAAACCACACTCAGAAGGCAGAAAGGATAGTAAGCATTGGTCCCTAATGTTACTAACACCAGCCTTCATAAGAAAAGCTGTTCTTCTCTTAACACCTCATTTTGCTGCCTTTAGTTGTCTTCCAGGTAGGTGTGGACACTTCTAATCCTCATTAATTTAAACTAAATAAATTAATTAAAGACATAATATCTGAGCAGTAAATTTAATAGTCAATTTTAGCTTCTTTGTTAAATTTTCTTAAGTTACTGAACAAAAGGAGAAGCTTCAAGGCAGTTAGATTCATACCTCTCCCTCCTTAAGAAGTGTCTTATGATGGCATGCACCAGTATGAAACTGGCCCTACAAATTGCTTGTGGCTCACAATAGGCAGTATCTGTTTACAGAAATTCTGGATACTGATACATGTAGTGCATAAAGCACTTGTTCCAATGTTTAATAGTGCATTTTCTGCAAGATGGATATTTAAAGGTATGATGCACTATTATTACACAAATTCAAGTAATTTACATGGGTTGTAGCACTCCTATTCCTAATTTACAGATCATACAAATACACTACTAACAGCTACTTCTAATTAAATTTCTGTAAGGCTATGTTTGTTCATTTAGGAAGCAAAATGAAGGTCTGATACCTTCACAAAGGTCTCAAAAATGTTTTTTCTTACACACAGTACAGTAACAAGTATTCCAAGACCTAGGAATATGGAACTTTAATGTTTAAAAAAAAACCAAAACAAACAAAATCCCTTTATTTTAATTTTTAATGTCTCGGAAGTACTCATAAATGTGTGGCTATAATGGAAAGGAATTAAACAAGAATAAAATGAAACATTTGTACTGAAATCACAGCTTTCTCTGTCTCTCTGACTATAAATGAAGTTCATGGTCTTTATGTAACCAGGCTTCTGTATCCCAGCCAAGTTTCAAAACAAACCAGCTCTACTCAGCAAATACAGCCAAAAGATAATCCTGTTCCTCCAGAAAGAAAGAAAAGCAACACTACTCTTCATCCAAATATTAAACACACATAGGTTAGATGCCTTGGTTTCCATTACAAAAAGGATACCTAATTTCATAAGACTAATAGTGGTGATTAGTGAGAACTAAGATATAGATGTTAACAGGTCTGATGTCTTGTACCCTGCAGTAATCAAGAGGACTTCTCGCACCTGTCCTCTGTGAACAGAATTCAGTAGCAGAAACAAAGATTCCTTCACAACACCACCTTTCCTCAGCCTCTAATTACAAACAGCCTCCTGTTTCATGACAGACTACTTACATGCCATAGGTAGTCTCTGACACAGTCATTTGCCTATTATAGTCATGCTGTGGAAGAACTTTGGGGCTAAGGACTGTTTCCTTACTAGTTGAACTCTTCCTCTCACTGCATGCATCTCACATGGCAAAAACTCTCATTTAGAATATCCAAAGACAAGGAGAAAGGAGAAACAAAGAAAGGTGTGAATACACTTCTGACCATATATCTCAAAAAATACCAGTAACAGTCTAAATTTCTCTCTACCTCGACCTGTTCAAGTGTACTGCACTACTTTATTAATTTAAGTCTATTAATGATTTTGGATGTATTTATTTAAACATATTATTGTAGGGAACTGTGAGGAGAAGCTTACTAGCAATAACTCTGAGGAGAATCTTCAGAGGCCCTAACTGACAAAAGAACAGTAAATCAAGGCAGTAGATAGAAACCTCATCATAAGTTCTTTAAGTTTCTATCCATTTCACTACACTACTGTATGCATGGGAGGACAAAGGAGTCTGGAGACTGCACCTAATACACTGTTGGAGTAAAGAAATAAAAAATATACTTTTTAAAGATCCACAAACAAAACAAGGAAAACCAACCAACCAAAACTCTTTCCCCAATAACCAAACCAAAGAACACATATATCCCCTGCCCCTGCAAAAAAATACAATTAAACCCCCTCCAAAGAAACACACACCTTCAACATATACCCACAGCATGAAGAGATGAACAGACACCTTAGAAAAGACTGGAAAACCGAATCTTTTTCCAAAGAACTTGTATGGGCTAGATTGTTCCCTTCCATACATCCTCAAGTAAGGACCGCTGCACAAGTTCCATCGCTGCCCAAGACAGCAGCTGTAAGAGTGAGCCTGTGGAAGCATGCTGCACAGACCTGAAACACTGCAACATGCCAGAAGGATTGAAGCAGACAAAGCAATCTTTCCTGAAATCACCCCTTCTCTTTACTGAAAATGCAGCTTTCGTGCCAAGAAGTGATAGCTAGCCTGAAGCAACACAACAAGACAAGACAAAGCCAAGAGAACCCTAAACATGGAAAGATTAAGCTGGTTTCCTTGATTTCTCTATCATTTCTATATATTTCTCTATATTCTCTATCATTTCTATATATTTCTATACATTGTAAATCTCTCTCAACAATGACAATAATGGTCAGGTCAAAACAAATATCCAAATAGTGACACTGACCAACTTTTTAACTATTGCTAAATATCTGGGGAGACTACACACTGATCTGTTCTCTGCTTAACTTTTCTAGCAAAGACTTATATTCAGACTTTCAAAAAATTGCATTTTACAAGTTTGTAAAACAATCTGAAGATGAAAAATGAAAAAGAAAGCAGAATAAGCAGTGCTATAGGATGCAATTTATTTCAATATATTATTTTATTCTTGTATGTAAAGGGCCTTGTGCATTTACTCTATCACTCATACCCTTTGTTTTGATCCAGCTTGCCTAGAAGAAATATAAAGATGAATGAGGCCCATTAGACAAAGGTACTATATTTTAAAAATGTAGCCTTTGGTTTCTCCAACAACTGTGTCTGATGAAGGAAAAAAAACAGTAATTCAAGATTTTCTGTTTCAGCTGAACCAAAAAAAGACACCTATTGCTAAAGAGAAAAAGTGTGCACAGCTAAGCATGCAAGGCAGGTAACTGTTACTGCTAGGTGAAAGCAGATTCATTTAGAGACTATTCCCTCCAGGCACAGAAGTCATATATTAAAGTCAAATAATCAGGATGTCAATATTTCTAGATCACCTAAAGTATACCATGTTTGAAGTACAATTTACCTCTGAATTATAAACTACATTTTCCTATGTTCAATCAAAATAAACCACTGTATGCAAAAGCTGCCACACTAGCTGCAGCTGTTCCAAAGTAAAGATGCTTTCAAATAATTACCTTTGCTGATTCTATTCTAAAGTGACAGTTTAAAACTACACTTTCAGTGAAAGCTAAAGTGAGCTTATGTCAATATAAGTACACAAAGAGCAGGATTTGACATGTTTAAAAGATGCCAATTTCAGGTCTGGTTCTGAGTACAGGCATTACCGAACAGGTCTGGGGTTTCTTTTACATGCACTCACTCCAGTGTTTACTCTTGCAGATGCTGCTCATGTAATTTGTTGCAGGAGACCCATTCCACTTTTCCTGGGCACTTTGCTCCACATCTTTGCAAAACAGTAAAGACTTGGAAAAAAAAAATTCTCATGTGAAGTAACTATTCAAGATGAACTTTTTGCACTAGCACAAACCTGGAAAAAAAATATTTAACTAATGAAACAAACTGTACATTCTATGGGTTCATTAGAACAGAATTATGAGTACAAAGAAAGATGTTGCCCCATACTGCTAATGCACACACTATAAAATAGTAATAACTGTTTCATCTTTGTTCATGACAATTTCATGAAAAATACCAAGTTTGTCTACTGTATTGTCAATTTATTAAAAGAAGAGAACACTTGCTGCTGCAAGTGACATGAAAGTAGGGAGAACTGTTGTTTCCTTTTCACCAAAAAAAGGCCACTAGCAAGCAGGTAGATAAATCAGGAAAGAGGGTATCATGAATACCCCTACAATGTAGCTCATGCCCCTTTCCGTATTTTTTCTTGATTTACTAAGGCAAATTCCTCAAACTCATACAAAGCATTTGACAGGAAGATTGTTAGGAAAAGGAACACATGAAAAAGACTCTCATGCTTACCAAAAAATTTAGCTAAATTCTAAGGCAATGTGTACACTCTCAATTCACCAGTAGTGACAAGCCCTGGAGCTCAGAAGGAAAAAGGGATGGAGGCCAGAAGTAGGCATCAAGAGGGTTCTTTGAAAAAAAAAAAATCCCCCAGCAGTTGTTTTTATTGTAGCATATCCTGTTTCCTGTCAAATGCACAAAACCCCCAGACCTACTCCTCTTTATGGTATAATTGCCTGAAAATACATTCCTTACTCAGCATACCTTTAGAAAAACAATTTGCATATCAGTCAGATACAAAATTAGATTAGAGCAAGAGCTCAGAGATCACCTCACTAAACACTGAGATGAGACTGGAGGCTACGGACCTTTTCCAGTGAAATAATCCAGTCGTACACCATCAAGTCTCATCACTGGACCCAGCAATGCAGACTGTTTACTATGTGGCACAGCAGCACATTCTAATTTGTATTTGCATAAAGTGAGAGTCAGCTTCAATTAAAAAACTGATTACTGAGTTCCTTCAACTTTTTTTTAATACTGTCATTCATTTCTGCAGTGGCATGAATTTTAAGTTCTGCAAGAGGCAGACAGCCATCAGCTGTCATTGACTAGCACAGTCAAAAATCAGTCCTTGAATTCATAGTGACATTCTGCCAAAAGACAGCTAATATCTGTAGATAGGGGTGACAACTCATAAAACAAGGATCTGTCATCAAAGCACGTCTCATGGAGCTGATATTTGTGATTTTGGCAGAGGAAGCAGTGCTTCAAGAATTGGCTTCACTCACACTGGCCTGAGTGAAGCCAAGATTTGGTAATAACACCTCAGAACTCATCACATTGTGGGCTTCTCTGTCTCATCAGTGGGGCGTAGAGGCAGTGGACCTCAGTTCCCTGAGCAATCCAGCAGGACCACGCCGAAGAGAACCACAGGCAACTCAGGGGTAGGAATAAAGTCAAATCAGCACAGATTAGGCACAAGTCCCAATCAAATCTCAGCACTTTTTTCAAATTTCTTTTTTTTTCTTAGTTGGCCATTAGCTCCTCAGTCTTTTTGATGTCCTCCTAAGACACAGATTCCTACTTCAAGTTTCCTTACACTCATATCTAGTGCCTTGTTCCAGTAATTGAGAGATCCTTTCCCCATGCTTGGGACATCCAACTCTGATCCTTAGAACTGGCCATCAGAAATGCAGCAATAAAAGGAAGGATTCTCCACCTCACACAAATTACAAAACCAGCAAAGTTTTTCATTTATAAAATAACTTTAACAGAAAAATGAAATGGTAATGACTATTTGCAAATAAAAATCTGAAAAATGAAAGAAAAAAATAGAAGAGATTTAACAAGGGAAAGGCATGAAGTGAAAGAAAATTATCCAGGACAGAAGTGTCAGTTAGGGCAGGAAAAGGAAAAGGAGAAGGAAGAACTATAGCAAATAAAGGATCAACACACATAGCCCTGCATTTCATCTTCTCTTTTCCCTCTACATAACACTTGCCTGCTCCTTTTCCAGTTGGTATTATTATTGGCAAACCAAACACATTATCTTAGGGCCCAACAGACTGTCAACACCATCAGTGACATAGAATATAAGCTGTTCTCTAGTAGAAATACAGTTTCAAGTGCTGAGAGTAATAGCAGGTCAGAACAGAGTCCATATAACAGGGCTCTGTTCATTTTAAAAAATTACAGAGTTTTAAAATGGGGTCAGGAAGATCTTCAGAAAACGGACCCATTGATAGCTATAAAATATCTAGAAACTCTCATTTTGCAGTGTGAAATTCAGGAACTTCCTGAGCCTGAAACAGCAACAGAATTCTGGAAAAATTCCACTAGCTGTTTGCTGTGGTCTTACCCTCTTCCCCAAGCCATGTGCTGTCTGCTTCTGACTAAGACCAGACACTGGGCTGGATGCCCCTCTGACCAAGCACAGCCAGGTTTCCATTTTCTGCTATGGTCTGAGTCTTTTCAGTCACAGAAAAAGTGAATTTTTGAAATTTCACCAATAAGAATTAGGAATCTATGTGGGACCAAGGTCACAACTACAAGTAAAGCTGTGACTTAATTTGCATTAACAATGTGCTGAAACTTCACTATATGTAAAATACTCTTGCATTACAAAAGCTTGTGCTTTGAAAGCTGTCCAAAATACTAAAAAAACACTCCCACAGACAGAAAAAAAAAGAGTTTAGAAACATGGCTTGATTGAACTAAAAGCACAAGTTCAGGCTGGGAGGAGGTCAATGCAACAGAGCAGCAGATGACAAGGCAGAGATAACCATAGGAAAAACCAGATGGGAAGAGAGAAGTTGTATCACTTGAGCAGAGGACGAAGAAGATTAAAGTTAGAGTTGGATGAAAAATTTTTGTCAAATCTTGAAGATGTATAGAAGTAGTTTCAAGCAAAGGCAAAGTTAATCGAAGCAGGTAAAAGAGAGGCAAGAAATTAAAGCAAGTTTAGCTATTGCATTCTATATAAAGTGGAAAAAGGCAACACAGAGATTGGAGTCACATGTGTTGAATAATTAAAAAAGAAGATCATCGCATCACAGATTATTGCTGTAGCCATCTGGACATACTTTTTTATATTTGTAAACGGTCCTAAAAATGTGCCAAAATTTGTACATGGATGTAAAGAGAAACCAAAAGGAAGACAGTGATACAGTAATTTCAAATAGCTGGGTTTTTTTTAAAAAAAAATTATATTAAAGTTATAACAGTTCTCTGTCATTTAGTGTATCACTGTATAGAAGTACTTGATAGTACCTGGTATTTAGCTTTCATAGAAACTTAATATAATACGTTTAAAATGTGAATCAGCAATCTAAAGGACAAAATTGTACTGTCAAAACAAAACTATTAGTGGGTATTCTGCACATTATCACTAGGCAAACTTCCAAAATAAAGATTATATTAAAGCAGTTACTACCTTAAAGACCTGCTGGATGAGCTCCAAAGTGTCATGAAATGAATACTGTGTCAGCCTGCTTCAGTCAGACAATAAAGGCAACTTCATCTTCTTGCAGTGGGTTCAGTCCTGAAGTTCTTTGGTACAGTTTTAAAGGGCACTGGGTATTAAATAAACACTTCTCAGCAAATGCAAGGTGGTCACAGCTCAGACAACCAAAATACAGTGGAGGAGAGCACAACTTTTATGGCAAATCCACTCAGCCCAGTGGCCTCATTTCCAAATGTATTTCAGACTCCCGACTCCTCAACTCCCATCTAATTACCAGCTTTTGATTTGCTTCTTTCCATTAATAACCAATATATTCTGCCTTCACAGCAACAGCTTTAGTGACAGCAAGGTTTAGCAGACTGATATGAGGGACAAGGAGAGGTAAGGCAGCTCAGAGCTCCCATCCCACATCACTGCTCAGAACACTTCTTCTCCTACCTATTCACTTATATGCAGCTTTTCTATCAAGATAAGTATTCAAAACACACACACATCTCACCAAGCTTCTGCTTCTTACACCAGTTCTTGGATAAGCAATAAAGTATCCAACAGGATAGGTTGCCTGAACCATTCAACAGTTCAGTCTGCACAGATTATACAAATTCTTACTGATAATATACACTTAGTATCAGATAGTGACAGAATGGTTTTGGTTAAAAGTGATCTTAAAGATCATCTAGGTCCAACCCTGGTGATGGTGTCCCATAGGCAGAGACACCTCCTACCAGAGCAGACTGCATAAGGGGCAGGTAAGCTGCTACTTCACTTTGTTGCCTTTTAACACTATCTGCAAAGATAACGATTTATATAATTTATAAATCAATAAGGTTTTTCCACACACTTACAAAGATTTAACACACACATGAAAGCACTGTATAATGTTTCTTCTAATTCTATGATTAACTCTTATGACTATGAGCAAAGGGGGTTCCACCAATCCAAATTACACTCTTCTGTATCAGATCTTGCATATAGATCTCTGATTCAACTAGAAGTGCAACAGAAAAATTGGACATCTCCCTTCTGTATCAGTTCTGTCTTCTGAAGATGTTCATCAGAAACACAGGGAACCCTGATAAAGCTATCATAAACCTGGAACAAGAAGCCAGAAGGAAAAAAATTATTTCTCTTAGATCTTCCTGAAAGTTCATCCACATTTTTAGTTACTCACTAAATCCTGAAATAAGATACAGATACTTTAGAGTTTCCATAAAATATCACGTTAATAAATCCTTTCCTAAAATTAACCAGGTAAAATTAAAAACAATGGAAGGAACAAAGATTTTCAAAGACCATTCTACAGCAAAAATATCCAAGCCACCAGAGTTTGCAAAAACAAAAAGACAAATTCTTTATTACTACAATGCTTATACTCAAGACCCCATGTATTCACATACAGAGGTTTTACACATATGAAGAACATCCCTGCACATGCCTGAAACTTGTTAACACAAACTTGTTTATTTTTTACTAGATCTTAAAATATATCCCAACAGACAAAATACAAGTCCTTCTAAAGAGAATAAATCATAATTTATTTTTTTCTCCAACACAACTGCTAAAAATTTAAGTTCTATTTTTAAGTCTGTTTAAAACTAGCAAAACTTGACACAAGAGAAATCATATACTGTGTGGCATAATGCTTTCAATGAACTTGTCAAACAACAAATAAGGAGATGTCAAATAGCCTAAAGTTAAATGAGGAACGAATGGCTCTTGACATATTTGTTTCAATAAAGGAAATCCTCTTGTGGGTTTTCTTTAGAGCATACACTGTGCTGCTCTGTGTATTTGAGTCTCAAAAATAATAAAATAAATATACTCTATTTTTTCCCAGTCTGAAAAATCCTCTTATTTGATTTAGATTACTTTGATTCCATGGTTTATCTAATTCTTAATGATTTTTTTTTTTTTAATGATTCCCATTTAGAAGCTGTCAGGAAAAGAACCTATTCTGTAAAGTTATTTCACAAACTAACAATGTTGGGGAAATTGAATTTCTTTAGTGACATCTATCCCAATGGTTTCTTAGAGGCTGACAGCTTTCATCAGTCAAAGAATAAATTACATGAAGTGTCACTGATGTCTCCATCATATCCAAAATCACTTTGGTAGCTTTGTAGCCATCATTTTTCATTTATCACTTTGGAATCTTATAAGCATACAGTATGTATGCACAGATTGTATACATTGAAACTGCTCTGACTGCTCCTTTTGAGGAACCCACACTTCAGAGACCAAACATGTCAAGGTCACCTTCAGCTCCTAAATAGAAACACATAGGATGATTGGGTCTTTGCTTATATTTTTCTACCAGTAAAGGCATAGATTCAGCTTTCTTGGGCTGGTTAGTTTGTACCCAATTTTTCTAGAACCCCCACAGTTGCTTAAAGGGAAACTTCCTGACCACCCTTTCATTTTATGCCAAGGCTGGATGATGTGCAGCCTCCACAATCCTTAGTGCTGCCCAAGACTACCAAAAATACATATTATACATATACACACCCAAAACCCATACAGTAAGGCCTGCACCCCTTTTTGTGCTCCTCTATGTCCATCCACCCTCAGACTTCCAGTCTCAAATAGATATAAGTATCACAGGTATGAGAAGGGTCTACAGAATCTATTTCTGGAATTCAAAATAAAGAGTCCAGAAGGAAAATGCTGAGGATGAAATGCCTTTCCACTGGGTACTTAGTGCAATAATAACATGCAGGATTTGACCTAGAGAGGGGAAAAAAAGAAAAGAGAATGGACACACAAAAAAAACCCCACACCAAAACTACACCAAACAAGGAAACTTGCATATAGTACATGCATCTGGCAAAGTAAAAAAAATGGAAATTTCTGACAGTGTTAGGAAATGTGTAACTTGAGAAGACAGACATTTAAAATGCAGATGACACTCAACTTACCAAAGAGTAAGTAATACCAAACTTCCTAGCATGATGTGGTTGCTATGCTCTACCTCAGCATGCATCACCCCAGAGACAAGTTGGGACTCTCTCTGAGGTGCACACTTCGGATACAGGAACAAATTTCCCCCATCCTTTCATCCTGTTAGATGCCACTTCCACCATGATGCTGATGGGACAGTTGCAGAGTGATCTAGCAGAAATCCTAAATTGCTAATGTCACCATGATGCATTCTGTTTCTTTCACTACAGCCCTACCAAT
This sequence comes from Cettia cetti, assembly GCA_013401135.1. Classification (NCBI taxonomy): domain Eukaryota; kingdom Metazoa; phylum Chordata; class Aves; order Passeriformes; family Sylviidae; genus Cettia; species Cettia cetti. Next base: position 27,754 of record VZUI01043003.1, read on the forward strand.
TTCTACAACTAACAATACAACCGTACACAAACACCTCTTTTACAGAAGAAATTCTGGGCAGAGTTCATAGCTCTGCTTTCTTAAAAGATATAAACCTGTATTTATACTGTAATAAACACATCATATAGAAAGATGTTGGAAACAGAAATTGAAACATTTTGCTCTCACTGTGAAAAATCTTTTCAAACCTTCAGTGTTCTGTAAACAATAAATAACTGAAACAGAGGTCATCTCATTAGGTTAACCATGAGCTGTGCTGCTGAGATAGTCTGCTCCAGCTCGGCTGTGCTAGCTACTACATGGATTAACAGGGATTTCAATTTCCAGGGCTGTCAATCTTGCATGTTTTCCAGCACTGGATTTCACCACATTTTATAAAGATACAATCTGAATCAGAGTGAAAAATAATTCAAACTGTTTCAGTGGTGTTGCCAAAAGAGCTTCCAGAGAAAACAGATTATACATATTTTAATGCACACACTGCAAGTATAAAGATCTCTGTCACGTGAAAAAAAAATATAAATAAATGCACCAAACTTGGATCAACAGAGTCTGCTCAAAAGGTCTCAAAACAGTGCCCTTTTCTATGAATTCTTCTGACATTTTCAATCATCATGACAAGATAAAGTGTCCCATGAGACCTTAGACAAATGAGAGATATCTGGAATAATTAAAGGTAGCATCTCCATTGCAAGGAGTGTGACCTGAAGGAGTCACAGTTGCAGTTGTGCCAGTGGGGGGGAAGCTGAACTTTTCCCCTAACTAGAATTTTAAGCATAAGAAAAAAACAGAGACATTAAAATTATAAATCAAAGACCATTTAGTTTCACACCAGGTGTTAAAACCCTGCTTCTAGATGCCATTAATCTCAGAGATTTAACTGGCTTTAATGGGAAGAGTCTCATTCTCTGTAGCAAGAAACAAAGATTCTTCCATTAGGCACAATGACCTCATCCATCCCTCCCTGATCCTTCTTCACCTCATATGCAGATTCAAGCACAACACAATTCATCATTTCAGTACAAAGCTGTTTGCAGCTCAGTGATCTGCAGTTATGTTACACACCAGGCACAAAGTTTTTGAAAAAGAATGAAGCTCCTTCGACTCTGAATTGCTATTGCTGCTTTGCAGCAATGCAGGTTCCCTGTAACAAAGAACAACTATTACTAATGAGCTTTTCATTGCTATGTTTCATTTGTTAAAATTCCACAGGTACTGCACAAAGGGAAACCCTCATCACTACACACACAGTGCCACAACAAATACACCAGTAGAGTCAGAAGCTCAGGAAGAAAAACTTTTCTTCATAAATGGATGAGGTCAAAGAATTAGATGGGTGGAGAAATGGCTGACCTAACCATTACTTTAAACTAGTAATGACTTATGTTATAAAATTCTTCTTTCCTTTTAACTGCTCTTATTCTGCAATTCCCATCCATTTACCTAAAACCACACTGTTATCCCCTCTTCCTGCAAGAAAAATACTTTTTCCTCAGGACTGTCCATCACTATTTAAAATTTTTCGTATCATTTTTGTCTTTGCAAGTCTTGGCCATGCTACTTAGAAATTCTCAGTCTCCATTTCAGCTTCTTTCAATTCATTTTTGCTGCTGTTTTAACAAAATTAATTTTTGCCAAAAGCAACTAACCTCTGTGACCTAATGGAAAAAAAAAAATTTCCCCTTCAGAATTTTTTTGATTCCAGGTCCTTTGGAAAACTTCCCAGAGGAAGTACACATACTGGCACAGGAGGTTGGAATACTTTTTAATACTTGCATGGATCCATCCATCTCACATCCATAAATCACTGATGGAAAACCAAACACGCTGTTGCTTTTATTCCCAGTATTTGCTCCTCTCTAAAGTCTTAGAATTATATTAATTCTTTAGAACTTTATTCAGTAGTTCCTCAGCCTTGTTTGCATCTTTTCATTCAATTCCTTATGATCAATTTCCCTGTTTTCCTCTAATCTTCTCCTATGACCATCTTCCTTCCAGTAAGCTTATCTGCTCCAGTCATTTAAACTGCTATCATTACGAAGCACTATCACTTTTAGCCTTTCCCCTTTGATCATGATAATACCACTCCAACCCTTTGCTTCTCAAGCTAATTTGTAAGCACAAAAGTATCTCCAAATTTAACAGTGTTTTTTCATTCTCTTTCTACTTCCTTTAGGCTTTGCCATTTCATCTTGCCTAGGTCTCCCCTTGAAGTCTACTGTCTTCACACCAAAATGGGTGTCACTAGAACTCACAGATTGAGAAAGGGTGTTCTGGTAATTCCTCACTCCCTGACAGGCACTACAGACTGTACAGGGAACACGGCAAACACAAAACTGAGATTTTTGGACTAAGAAATGAACTCTCAAAGAAACAGCTTGAACACATTAAAACAAATTTAATTGTAATTTATCAAGTGCCAAAATAAGATTAAAAGCATTTATCTTACAATGAGGGAAAAGGCTCCAAGCTCAGTGGGAGACCTCAAATTACATAACAACTTAGCATTTTTTAAAACAGTGTTAGTAACAGAGTTCTCCTCTGGGACTACACCCTGTAACCTTGCTGTTTGTGAAATAGCATTGAAGAACCACCACAGTGGGTCAGGCTGGCTGGTTTAGCCCAAATGAAATGACAAAAACAACTCCGACAAAACCTCCAGCCTGACCTACTACTCTGTCTTCGGAAGCAGCTAAGAGCAGATGTTTAGAGCAGCCACATACAAAATTCTCTTCCACTCTCCCCAAAACTCTTCATACCTTCCATATTTTGCACCTCAGTAACTTTCTTACCCAGGGGTAGTACCTTTGTTTATCAATTCTTTTTTTTTTTTCCTATTTTTTTCCCCACCTGCTTTTCCAAATTTGCTCAGAAGCTCTTTATACCAACGCAGCGCATACAGGATGCTGCGACAAGTAATTTCAGAACTGACATACACACTATGCAAAAAAACCAAACCAAACCAATTCTTTTCCTAGCTTTAAAAATGCTCCCTGCCTCTTTCACCTCATCTCTCTTCTAATACAAAACTAGGTGACACTGGTATTTATTTTCCATCCACAAACTTCACAGCTCCTATAATTTCATAAACATCTAGCATTAGCATTTACCCATTCTCTCTTTTCCAGTCTGGAAACTCTCATCTAATTAGTTGTTCCTGTATGGATGCTGCTCCATGGATGTCTTCTGCATCCTGCTGCTCTCCTTCTTGTCACCCTTCTCTGAAAGTTTTCCTGCTCTAGTCCACTTATTCTGACATGAGGAGACCAGGACAGCACACCATCTTTAAGACACAAGCACTCAACAGATTGAGAAAGTGGTCTAATATTTTGATTTCTCTCCTCTCAGAGTAATTCCTGATATAAATTTGCTTCCTGATTGCTACTGAAGTATAGAGCTGATTTTTTCAATAAATTCCTACTTACAGTCCCATGACCTCAAGAGAACTCAAAATTCTTTAACATTACTGATACTGAATTTCTTCCATCATTTTAATGGCCACTTGGTTTTACATGGTTCTTTTGCATTTGTTTCATTCTGCCCCCTTTTTGTTTACCTTCTTTTGTCCTGAAAAACTTAGTTTCAGAAACAAACCTTGTCACCACACTTTTGTCCCAAGTCACTTATGAATATGAAAATACCCCTGGGCACTCACAGAGATATCTATGGAAATCCATTGGTGATTTCCAACACACTTTGCTCCTGAAGGTTTTTTCTTTACCATTTAAAGAATTACTTATGCAGTTGGCAGGCCTCCTTAATTTGTGCTTGTTTAGTTTCTTTAAAAAATTTTCAAGAGAACTTTGAATACTAAATAAATTTTCATCATTTAAGTAGAACAATGATGTCTTTCACCTGCATGCTGGTTGTCTCCTTCAAAGACCACAGACCATTTTTGTGACTTGACTTCAAATCACAAAAATGCCAGCTAGATAAGATCTCTGCAAGTCTTCCAGTCAGACAGTCTAGCTAGCCATTAAAAGCCACAGAAGATCAGGTCAGCCACAGCACTGCACAACTAAGACTTGAAAGCTCCACTGGGAGAGGTGCCACCCCCACCACAAACTCATGTTTCATTCAGTGCTGCACTACACTCCTACAGAAAAAGATTTACCTACAATGTCCAATCAGAAAAAACATTTCAATTTGCAGTCTGGGAACATTAACCTCCTGCTATTGGTTTGCCACAATTAGGAACATTGGCTCCATCAACTTTGTAAACATCCTTCAAGTAGTTGAAGGCTAATATTAACCAGTTCACCAGGTCTTAAACATCCTCTTAATCAGGTTTTATTCAAAGAAATCAATTCTTTCTCAGTATCTCCATTGAAATACTCAGTGTTCTTTGTAAAACAGAGAGACCAATCTAATTTTTAATTAATCCACTCAGTTTAAACAAGAGGCTTACTGGTTTTTAGACTCCCTGAGTCCACACAAATGCTTCCTGAAATACGGAATGAAATTGGACATCTTCAAGTACTCAACTGAAGAGACACTTAAAAGCAAGTGGCTGCATGCTGCAGTCAGTAGTTGGTCTATTTCACTCTACCATTCCTAAAACAACTGGGTAAACTACATCTGGACCTGTTAAATTGAGAACATGAAATTTGTTCCAGAAAAGCAGTCTCCTAAAACTCCCATAAGAAGGTTTCCTAAACAGGAACCACTCCACACTTTTCAGTGATGAGCACACACACACAAGAATTACAGTTTTCTGCCATGGCTTTATCTCGGATGGTTCCTGTCATAGTGTCATTATACTCAGGCCACACAGAGTCTCCAGCTGGCCTCCTGCTCTTGATGTGGTTGAAAAAACCAATTATTAACTTTCTGTTTAGCCTGATAGGGGAATGTTTTGTTCTTATTTCCTTTTTTGAACACAGACACAGGGGTTTTTTTAAGATCTTCTCTTGCTTTTAATAGTCTTCTCTACCTTGTCATTTAGTTATACAGGCTTCCTTTTCCTAAGATGTTTTTAGACTGACGGTAAGCATTTGTTTGGAGCCTCCAAAACACCATCCTGAAATAGTCACCTCCAAACATGTTACTCTTACAGTTAATCTTTCAGTGTCACTTCAAACAAACATCCCCATTTTTACATCATTTCCCTTTCTGAAGTTTGAGCATAATTTAAGAGAGGTAAGAAGATTAGGGGAATTGCAGGTTCTTTTTCTTTCATTCCTCCCATTTCCATTCATTGAATTTCCTTAGCTTAGATAAAGGGAAAGGCAGAACAATTATAATGGTCTACAAAGTCACTCCACAAGTATTTTTTCCAGGCATCATCTTACAATATCTCCATGAAATCATCATCTACTGACGGAACAAAATACAGTCTCTTACCCACCTTTTAGTCACCATCCCTCTGTAATCATGTCCTGCCTCTCTTCAGCGTTTGTGCAGAGCCAAAGTGGGGTCCTGGGCCTATCTTGGAGGCTCCTAAGAGTTAAAGAAACACAGAAGAGAGATAAGAGGTATTGTGGAGACAGCTCATCAGCAATTCTCATTTATTGCAGACATAAAACATGTCTCTCAAGTCAATAAATAAGAAATGTAAGGCACTTTAAATACATAGTGTGAACAAGAACCAAATGGAAAGTGATAGACCAAAAAAAAAAAAAATAAAAAAAATAAATAAATCATTCATTAAAAATACCAGGCAGCTTAGGATGAGAATCAGAAGAGGAATACTTGTTGCAGAATTATCAAAATCCATAAGACATGAATTTGAGAAAAATCCTTACTCATAAAATTTTGCCTTGGTGTCTTAACACTACTAAAATTAAACATGCCTAATACATGGACTTAAATCTGTCCCTGAGTAAATTTCATGACGAAATTCAGATGGGTAAAACTTCAGTATTCTTCCACCTTTCCATAAAACATAAAGTTCAAGAGAAAAATGTAGTTACTCTCTAATATCTCAAAACAATACAAAAGAAGTAAAGAGATGCATCATTAAGCACATTTCAAGACATTAACCCATCTTGTAGGAATGACAAATACTATATAAATATTCAAAAAATTCTCTTGCTTTATTTATTGAAACAAAGAAGGTACTGCTAATCGATCAAGTGGTATGTCTACTTGAAACAGCAAGACAGGAATCATATAGCAGTTTCCTGCTCTCAACACCTCAAGAAAAAGGCCCTTCACAAGAAAAAACAGTAGTACTCTATCCAATTTAAGCATTCATTTCCTAGATTGGGAACGTCTACAGAACAGAACAAATACACCAGCAATCAACAGTTCACCCTTGAACCTAAACAGAGACATGAGGCAAAAAAGGAGTCATTGTTCCACTCTGTTTACTCACTTATATGAAATGGCTGTACTAGATGACTGGAAGTGTTTGTGATTTTTTTTTTTTCCAGTGCTTTCCTAAACTATGAAACTCTCAGGCAATCTGCCAAATGCATAAGCATAGAAATGTTTGGAAGCATCGTATGAACAAGAAGAACTCTCCAGGTTGGCCAACAAAGATTCAGATTTAAGTTTACCCCATCAAATTTTCTAAAGAATCCCATTCTCTCTATCATCAAGTACTTCAGATTATAATTTACATTTTTTTCTCCTAAACTAAGAATTTATATCATTTATATCATGTGTGCACATATACACACCCGTCCATGAAATTCACTGGTGCCAAACTCTGCTGCAGAAGTTGCCAAAAACAGATTTAGATGGTATTCTCCAAGACATAGGGATTAATCGAAGCTAAAGGATAGAAAGTCACTTTCAATTTCATAGTCCAAGGTGGTAGGAGAAGCTTATATTTTTAACAAGACATTGCATCACCTTTTCTTTGCCTCCCACTTTTCAGAAAGGCAAGGACAAATTTAAAACTTGGAAGAGGATCAAATTCTGCTTTTTATACTACTATGTACCAGAGAATACTCCAACTCCTCAGCACTCAAACTACCCATCACCAGTGCATGTTGATGACAAACTACTCTGAGACATTCAGTCTGTCAAGTAATTAATTATAACTGTTACCATGCAGTAAGTTCTACAGACAACTACATGCAACCCATCTCCAAGATGCAGTGTGCAAGTGATTTATGTATGCACTCACTACACCAGAATGAGCAGCTGAATTATTAGACTTCGAAACATTACAAAGAAGGCTGTGTACATCAATTTTCCTAAACAAGCCTAACAGTAGTAGTGCTTTCTAAAAGCACTTGAACCTGCCCACTGCCCCTCCACCACTCACTTCACAATTCATATTTCTACATAAATATATCAGCTTTTAGTCAATCAAAATAAAAGTTTAGGCAAGTTTACTTTTATTCTAATCTTAATAATTACCTAAACAAGACTGGAAAGCAGAGTATGACTCCATCTTATTGATTTAGGGAAAACACGCACACACACAAAAACTAATACATAAAAGTTAAATATCTACAGATTCATGTCTTGCTTCCCTTATGTTTCTTCATATGGCAACTCTGCTGCTCCTATGACTTTGGTGGCAATCTCATCAAGCACAATACAGTACATGCTGCAGGTAGGGTAACACCAGAAACTGCCCTGAGTATTCACTAATTTAAGCTAAAATTAGGCTAACTCAGTCTACACAGCCCACACCAAACCACTCTTGCAGAAACTGTAAATAAAGCAACCAAAATTAGAAGTCTAACTGCAAAAAAAAGGCATCCGATATTTTACTGGAAGGCATGCAATCATGTTTTAGTTTACTTTTGCTTTGGTTTAACATCAGTTGCTAAAGCAAAAAGGCTAGAGTGGCTTTGCTTCATGCCTCTGTCTCCCACTCTTTCCTTTCAAAAGGACTTCCGGAACAGATGATCAGTTTCAGTGTAACACAAAAATTTCTATGAAAATGTTCAGGAAAAACAACAGACAAATTCACTTTCCAAACAGCTGCTTGTACCTACTCTCAGTGACAAACACCGGTACACAAGAGCCATGGTACATTTTATTTCCCAGAAGCCCATTAATTTAAAAGAATGGGGCAGCAAGGGGACGTCTGCCCAAGTGGGATAAGAACATGCCAGCTCCACATCATTTCACCAGCCAGCCTTGGCTTTTCACTCCACAAAGTTGACAACCTGAGCTAAAGAGGTTGCTCCAAGGGACTGGGGATGTCACTGACGATGTCAGTGGAGCTAAAGTAGAAGTGTTAGGGACACCAGGTAGATAGGGCTCTTCTGCACTTCAGTGTTCTCACAATCTATGCACAGGAGAACTGAACAAATACCAGTAAACTTCACGTCCTACTTAAAACACTATTGAACACATTCTTTGCTTTTGTTGGCATCTGGCAGCAGCCAAAATCTTGTCAAAACTGAAAATGTACGAAAACTGAGAAAGGGAGAGGAAACGAGTAATAATAAAAAGACAAAAATATTCTCCTTCCTCTTCCCCTCCTCCAAAACATGCATGCATTATGCAAATATATCCTACTTTCAGGAATCAATTAAGGATGAATGGTTACAACTGCAATCCACAACGCTGTGTTCCTTCTACAAATACTAACATTTCTCCTTATGACATATGCTAGCAAATATTACTACTTATCTTTCTCTCTTCATGCTGAAGAGGTCCTTGCATATGGAAAAAGATCTCATTAAATCCAGCTTATTTGCTTGACTAAAGACCACACATGGAAAGATGGCAATTATTGAGCAGAATCTAAGCATAAGAAACACGAAAGAAATACAAATAGCCTTCTTAAAAACCTGCATTTTGTTTATATGCTTTCCAAATCACATTATGGGCAGAATAAAACCAAAATAAAATAAATGTAGGGATTTTTAGGGGGGAAAAGCAGAACAAATAAAAAATCAATAAAATCCTTGAACATGCCCCAGCCACCAGTGCTTGAGACCACAGAAACAGTCCATACAAATGCATTCCAAGTAGACAGACAGACACCTTCAGACACACACTGCAGAGCAGAAGCTCAAAGTACAGTTCTATGCCCCAATCACGTGCAGGGCTGGGAAACTTCCAGGTCTTGACACACATGTCTTCTGGTTCACCTCATAAACTACATCCCATCAAAACAGGAGCAGTACCAGGACTCTCTTAAGTTACAGCTTCATTCTCGCCTTGCTGAGCACAGGCTCCCAGGCATGAACAACTGTGGGCATGTGCACACACACACGGGTGCGTGCAAATCACAGAAGCTGTAGACCTGACTCATCCTGAGTTTGTCAGGTTGACTCCATAGGCATGGTTAAGTCAAAATAATCAGAACAGACTCCTTTAGGGCAAAATAGAAGAAATGCAGAGACTGGAGCACCAGGCCAGAAACATATTGCTAGCAGGAAGGCATAGACCAGAATGTGGGAAGTCACCAGTCAGCCAGAGCTCTCTGGATGAAAATTACAAAACAGAATGACATAACCTTTATCTGTTTTTGCAGGGGTTTGACTAATAACTCACTTAAAGTCACTGAACTTGCCCTGCTACTTGCTTTAATTCCATTGAGGTCAAAGTGGCAGGATATGTTAATGTTCATTTAGCCTTTTAACTAACCTCCACAGATTTATAGTCCAAGAGCAGCCACACTTAGTTCTTTCAAAAACCCTACCAAGATCCCAAAATAATAATTTTTAAAGTATAATACATTATTAAGACTGCTGACAGAACAAACAGTATTACCTTGCTTAAAGTGGTAGAGATGGAGAAAAACAGTAATAAAAGAGAAATTATTGTGGTCTTGCTCCCACTGAAGTAATGTTTTTCATGAAGACTTCAAAGAACAGGGAAAACATGGCCTTTATCCAACTTTCTGCATATTACACAACTGAGTAATTCTATTTAAAATAAATCACTTCTGATGGAACTCTGATCTCCTTGAGTTTGACAGCAAAACTTCTGAAAATCTTTATTCTTGAATGTGACACCATTTATCCTTGTGCTTCTCTGGTCTTTTAATGAAGTCTATAGGATATTTCAAGATCCCTGTTGCCACCGATATTTGCTGCCTACGTGTTTCCAAACTTTTACATGATTTTCTGAATCTGAATTTCATTAGTTTGATGATCCAGGCAGACTTTTCCAGTTCCAGGATACTGAGAAGAATAACACCTTTTAGTACCTTTCAGCCAAATGGTGTTAGTACTGAGGACACAAAAGGCCAAGAGTGTCATCAACACAGAAATCAACTTCATAATACAAGTCAAAACAAAAAGAAAAATTACTAAACACATATTTTAGGTTCACTAAAACATGCTCTTGTGTAGCATACATACACAAGATTCATTTCTGTGTGTATCTCTACAAGACTGAGATAAAAATAAATGTTTCTAGCTTTTTTGGGTGTCCTTAAGATGAAACTCAATAGGTGTATTATATTTGGTTTGGGGTTTTTTCTTTATTTCAGTTTGGTTTTCTGTGTGTGTGCATACGCATTTTAATATTGCAGAAGGATACCATGAAATGGTCTTCTTAAGATATCTCCTTTCTTCCCCAATATGTAACGCTATACTGCTTCACCTCTTCCACCATTTTCACCTGTAAGACAAACAGTCTCAACATCACTCCAGTCACCCTGACAGGAGCACAACTATTCTTGGAATAAAACGTCATTCCTTTTCTGGAAATCTTCCAAGTAATTTCAAGACTTAACTGATTCTCTGATTTAAGTGACATGCTGGTAGCTGATGCTAGCATGTAAATCTTAAATTTCTTTGATTATCATGTTTCCAAAATCTATGAAATTTGGGAAAAACAAGCAAAACTGAATACCCTGTAATTTAGTCTGCATGAAACAGTTGCTTCCTTTCTTTCATTAACCACTACATGGCTCCTTTATTTTCCAAAGGCAGCAACTAAGCTAAAAAAGGTGAATCCAAAACTATGGGTATCTTGGAAGATCAGTCCTTAGCAAATGCATCTTTAAATATGTAACCATAAAAATATTGTTTTCTCTGACCATTGGCAAAATCCAGTGAACCTTTTCATTTCAATTGCAAAAAATTCAAATGAAGCTTAGATGACAGACGCCTCCTGGAGAAAAAAAAAGTTCACAAGCCACAGGGAAGTCTTAAATTTTATTTACTAGTCTGAAATACATTTGCTGTACTGCAGGATACCAGCTGATACGCTTTCTGCAGCATAATTAATTCAGAGACATCTGATTGCTAGCAGACCAAGGATGAACCTCGGGGTTATGAGACCTGGACTATAGTTCTCACTCAGGAACCAATTTGTGGTGTATCTTTAAGAACATTGAACTGACACCATTTCACCATTATAAAATGTGAAGATGTCTTTTAATATAACCCATGTTCTTTAAATAAAATGCAAGTTTTTATATATCTCAGCGAACTGCATTGGAAACACTGCAGTTCCAATTAAGACTGAACTCCTGAGGATATGACAATTACAGGAAACCTTTATGGTTGTGTTCTCTCAGTCAGAGAGCCCAGCTGCCTTCTGGAGAAGCAGGACTGAACAGATTCATGTAGGTACTGCAGATGCCAAATAATAACAAAAAACCTAATCCTGAATATTGCAGCTGCTGATAATGTTCACTGCCTAACAATGCAGAAAGTATTACACTCACTACTGTTTACAGCATGCACTGCTACAGAGAAAGAAAGAAAAAAAAAAAAAAGCAGCGGAATGTAGTCTGGGAGAATCCAAGATGACAGTCTGAAGAGGAAAATCCAACACAGTGCATATAGCCTGAGGTTATTGGAAAAGTGTCTGCTCATATGCAGCAGGCTCCCATAATTGTGCAGCTGAAGTAATAATACCCCAACAAAATGCAATTACAATGTACAGTGTTTAAAAACTCTGCCAGTTTTTACACGTCAGTGTATTCCAAAAGCTGGCTTATCCACTTTGTTAGTCCAAGTGTTCCAATATGATTAAAGGAAATAATATCTATTCCATTTTAAATACAGGAGATCATATTAAATCCTAGTTAAGTCTATAAATTTTATCTGCTACATATCATGAAAAAAAAATTGACCTGTAATCTGCTTTTCTAAATGGGGGGAGACTTTTTACACCTTATGGGAAGGGGGGTTGGGGTGGGGAGGGGAGTGTGTGCATACATTGGTTGGTACAACTCATCAACAAAGTTCATACAGTTTAGGTTCCCAGCCCAAATGCATTAAAACAATTTATGATACGAGAGAGAGAAGTAACAATAGTTTCTTTGTCTACAGTGCTTTCATATCCTGTCACTTTTTTTTTCTGACTTTGATTGTTCTCCTTCAGTGATGGATGCTTTCTTTTCTTCCACCTCAGCATGCATGAGAGAAACACAAAACTTAACATATCCATCACTGAGCCAGAACACACAGCACAGTCCATCTGGTACCATAAATTCCAAAGTGATGGATGCTCCCTGCCTCTACCAGCAAGATTCTCAGCTCTTCTACTCTCTTCAGCATGAAGTTGAATGCTGTGGAGTTTAGGGTTCATTTATTTAGGTGACTGTAGAGATAGCAAGAATATGGTTGTTGTGATGTGGACATATTCCAAGCCTTGTCTGAAATATTCTTACCTAGGACCAAATGTTTTCCCCATCAGCAATGGAAGCATGCAATGCTTTGGCATTCTTCTAGCAGCCTATCCCTCCCTTTGCCACCCAACATGCACACAAACTCCCATCTCCCTAGATGCTGAAGGAATCATAAATGCCTCAGGCTAAGCAAATAGAGAAGGTAAACACTTCAGTCCTGGGCACCATCCCAGGGAGGACACACACAATAATTTCCAAGCTCCTCTACAGATTTTTTCTTTCTTGTATTTGGTACTAACAAGATTAAGGAAGAAGAGTTTTAATACACAAGTAGGATCCCTGTCAAGACTTTGATTACAATTCCTGGTTCATCATAAGCTATGGTTGAAAACAAATGCCTTCTATTCTCTGCTATGCACTAAGCTTAAAAAAGTAGGCAACAGATCCCAGAACTGCCCTGCACTGTGTCCACAGTGAACTTCCTTTCACAGCTCTCCCCACTCCTGTATCTCCAATCCACAGAATCTATACTTATTTTCAATTAACTTATTACATCTACACTAAGTAGAGCATGAAGTACAGGATTCTGCATTTACCTCAGGCAGCTGAGAAAGAATACCTGGATCTGATTTTGGTTCCTGTATTTCAAGTTTGTTTGAGATTCCATTTTCATAAAAAACATAACACAAAAGAGAGCAGGAGATTTTGGTAGCTGGTGCTGGGGCTGATCTGGAGTTTTGGTACTCAAGCTTTGGGAGAACTTACACAGGAAAGTACGCAGAGGCACAGGCGCATTGCACTGAGGCATGTTAACTTCAGTATCAGGTATTGGCTCTCATTGTCTTTGAAAATTCACAATTCCAGTGTTCAAACACAACTTAAAATACAAATCAGTAATACAGACACAACTAACTGCAGTAAACTCACCAATTAACAGGAAATTCCTATTAGAAACAACATTAGAAACATCCAAGAACTTGAATTGTGAAACAAAGATTTTGCTTGCTAGGCCAGAATAGTAGAATGCATGTCCTGTTTAAATTTATCTGCAAGGGTTTGTATAATTCTGTTGTTTCTCATCTCTTGTAATTATATATGAAAAAAGAGGCATTTTGATTCAGAACATATGCATATCAGAGCAAGCCACTACAATTTTCCTAGAACAACTGCAGGAAATAAATAGTACAAACAAGGAGAAGAAACATCAGACACACCCAAACTTCATGTGGAAATCGTGATTTTAAGACTGGTACTCACGTCAGAAATACAAAAAATACAAACATTACTGCTGGAAAAGCTGCCATATTCCAAACTTCTCATCATCCTTCAAAGGTAAGATAACTTGAAACAATACAACAAAGCAAACAGAAGCTGCACCGCAGATAAATTTGTGAGATAATCACACTTTGACTAAGATAAGCTTCAAACTCCACCACAGATTAAACATATATAGCTGATGCCCATGCTGCAATTGTCAGGGCTTTTACCCGCCACACAACCTATTCTCTCACTTTCTACCCCAAGGCCTGAATTTCTTCAAAACAAATTAATTTGGCTCTCACATAACTTCATGCTGGAGGCAGTATTGATACACAGAGATCACAAATGAAAATTAGACCACACAGAAGGGTATACTAAATTTTCCCATATAAACACAATGTTGAAATGGGATTTAAACAGTATAACATTAAAGTAATAGGATTTTAAAAAATACATAACATTTGGGGGAAAAATGCATTATTTTATCATCATCACAGATGAAACAAAACTGAAGAGAAATGTGTAAGCATGTGGGAGACATTCTGCCATCATGACATCACACAGTCAGTGCTGGCCCAGAAGTGCACATCATTTTGCACATAGAGGAGGTCCCTCTTGTTCTCCCCCTCAGAAACTCTGAGCAATAGTGAAGGCTCCAGTTAAACAGAATTCTAACTAAAACTTCTTCCTTTTAGCCACAGGAAGAAGGACTTAATGCAAAGGGAACCTTTACTTTCAAACATGCAACCCTTTTACTGAAAACCTGTGCATCCTAGCAGGGAACTCAGCAGATACTCTGGTAAAAGCTTGTTTGCTCTGCCCTGTCTTAATCAACCTAAAATTATGCAACTGTTTGAACTGGTCTGAGGGCTAGGTTTTGCTGTTAATACACTAGTCTTTTCTTCACCAAAATTAACCTATTAATAACAAACAAACAAACAAACAAAAACCAACCTTCACTTCCGGTAATGCCTTATGCTCCCTCTCCTTTCTTGGTGGTGAAAGATAAACAAAAACCAGTTTATTGTTACCCTCCACTGCCAGTGCAAATAAAGCTAAAAGACGCCTTCTGCTTTTGTTTGTGTCCACACATTTCTATGCAAACGGTTATTTTCAGATATTTCCTCTAGTAAGATTCAAGTCATAGTCTTAACAGTTACATCTGGAGAACTTTGTCTTTGAGAGATCAAATACACCTCTCCAATGTCCCTTGCCCAAAATTAGGCTCTGAATTCAGAAAAACATGTTCCTTTATACAATATTACAGTCCCTCCTCATTCCCTGAAAAAATCTTCTTAAGGTCTTGGTTCAGATGCAGCATTTGAAAAAAAATTTCTCTGCCCAGAAACAGATCTTTTGCACTGCTTTGTGTGCTACTACTGGGAAATTCTGGGAAAAAATGGGAAAGGTTCTTCTATTTCCTTGTTGGAACATACTGTTCCCCAGAACACCTATGGGCCTTGGCTAAAGTCTCAAAGTTTGTAGAGCAAACAGACAATCAGTCAAAGCGATTTGGGATGCAGTACAGGGCAGTTCTCCAGGCAGAGACCAAACATCAGGGAAAACAAAAGATGAGCACTCTGTTTTTACTTTATTTTTCACATCTTGTGATGTGCAGGCTGGTGATATGCCGCTGTTAGAATGCAGCTTATAGACACAAAACACAAAGCAGAATCTGCCCTCCTGTAGCTCCTCCTGCCCTCCTGTAATTCCTTGTCCTCCTATCCACTGAAAGGCAGCTCAGAAAAAAAAACTAAGAATGATACATACAATAAACACTTCTTGGTACACCAGTTTTAGGTAAAAAGGCTGACTTCTTTTTTTACAAAGTGTAAGAACTATAATACTTTTTTATCAGGTATTCAAGAAAACACCTCATTTTGTCTAGAGCTCTGCCTTTCTTCCTGGACAGTCCTATTTTTAAATCAACTATATTTTTAAATCAACTATATGACAAAATGCATATTTATATATTACAAAATGCAGTAAGGTCCTCTGAAACAAATTAGACTTGAGCCATGAAGAAGGGAGAACTATCACATAAGAACACCTCTGGATGGATTTGACAGCTTGCTGAGTTCAGACAAGTTACATCATTTCAACTGCTTCTCTACCCCTCAAAATGGGTTCCAGACCTACACAAGACAGACTTACATGATGATATGGCTACACTCTTGTTTGTAAGGCAATAGATTTAATTGATCCTAAAGAAAATTGACCAAAATGCAAAATTCTTTATATTTACTGAACACTAGATGTCTTTCTGCTTTCACAGAACTAATACTTCTGATCAAAACACACTGCAGTATTGACTCTGTTTTGATATTAGCTGTAGGAATCGGACTCCTAGAACTTCAGACACATGATAAAAGTAGCAATGCCCCACACTTCAAGGTTTTTCAGAGTTTTATTGCCCTCTTTTAATTACCTAATTTTACAATGTAATTCTTCATTACTTATCTTATATTATCCCATTAGATTCTCATTTCAAAGAGCAACAAAAACAAAGTAAAGTTGTCTCATGGAGTTCTCAAACACTTTTCTGAATAGCAAGGTTGGTCAAATTAGACTTCAAACAGCACTACAACTCTTCTGAAATTCCTTTTAAATACATCATCTGTCATATTTAAAAATAGTTTTCTCCAGCACATACTCAAATCAAAAGCTAATTTAAACTGCTAGTACCTCTTCCTGCAGATGACAAGCTTTAAGTTCCCTCATGGTTTTTCATTAAAAGAAACCCCATAACTTAGTCTTGCAAAACAGCTCTAACAACTTCTATGTCATGGATTATTAAATTGAACCAAAAGGCGAAATATGTTTAAAATGCAACATAAATCTGAAACTTGATAAAAATCATCCCTTAATCCCATCCAGCACTTATTTTAACGAAACTATTTTTACTAAACTCTCCCTGAAGTCCTAAGAAAAGTTAGTCACATCCAGCTACAAAAGGAGACAATATTTACAATTATTTCTAGGGATTTCATTCCTTTTTGTTGCACTGTTTTTTCCTTTTCCTAAAACATCAATTTTAATTCTAAGGAGTAGGTAAGCAAAAGAAAGCACATGTAAAACCATCACCACCAATCCTAAACACAAAAGACAACAATTAATTGTACTTTATTGTGCATGCTTGAATAGGTCATTCACACTTAAATAGAAGAAGAAATTCGTAGGTACTATTTCCAACTTCATCATCCAACCCATCACCCTTAAAATTCCAGAACAATAACAGAATCACTTGTGGTCATCCTAACCATTACAAATCTTTAAATATTTTATCATAAAACAGCTGGGAAAAATCAGCTGCTAGAAAATTGCATTAACTCTTTTTTCCCTAGTCATGAGCATCACATATAGTTTAACTGAGAACTCACACCAAGAAAAGTTTGTCATTTAAAAATAAAATGTTGCAGTACCCATGCATTTATATTTTTTTAAAAAAGGCAACAACAGAAGTCCCAAGACAATATTTTTGAGAACGCCAGTTTTCTAATATCCAGGCATGCACACACTGCAGTGTGTTTTTGGCTTCTAACATAGTAAGTATCTCCAGAGACAATGTTTCATCCTTGTCTAGGATGCTACCAGGATAATGAAATTCACAATCTGAAATGCATTTAGAGTCAAGGAACAAAGTTACCCCACAGGACACTTGCCTTCAGTTCCTGTACCAGGCAAATTAAAGTCCCTTCCTTATGAAGAACTGAACACCAAGGATCCTACAATTAAAACTGCCAAACAAATAAAGAACACACCTTCAGAGAAAAGTGGAAAAATATCAAAGTCACAGCCATGATTCAGAACAATCTGGAAACTGAAGATAAGAATGGAGGGACAACAGAAACAACAATAACCAACATAATGGGACAGTGTTCGAGGTGTAAACCAGAATGAGAACAGTTTCTTTTAAATGCAAATACTGTAAAAAGAGGCCACAGAAAGGACCACAATCTCTGTGCCAAGCGCTAAAAAAACAAAACAAAAACAAACAAAACCCTCCTCCAAAATAATCCCAAAATTAAGTCTGTAAGAATGATAAATGATTAACCACATCACCATCAAGATGTTCAATGTACTTCACTTGCAAAGTACCAGTCACAAATCACAACTGACTGAGATCTGATTACAAAAACACTGGTGCCATCAAACCCATGAAAAAACAATGGCCTAATGACAAGGACCACTGTATGCTTTGTGTTTGATCTGTTACTTCCCCAGCTAGTAGTCCTCAGACTGTAAATGCCGTGTCATCCTTGACACAAGGGAAAACACCAGCAATGACTCCTTTGCACTCTCTTTGACAGAAGGCCTGATCACTAGTTACAAGTCCCTCAGCTTCTAGATACATGATGATGGGACAGAATCTTCACCTCTGATGCGCCTGAAATGCTTTACTTACACTCAGAGCCTATTTAGAATAGACCTTGCTGGACTTTATGAACCTGTGGTTTAAATCAGTTGCAGCTCTTGGCACATCATACAGAAGCTGTAAAAGAAGCTGCTCTTTTCCCAATGTGAACACAGGCTTCTCAAGATGGACTTTGAAAAAGTTAAACTCTCCAGAAAAATTGCTGTAAATAGCAAGTATAACGGTAAACAGTATAACGGTTTAAAACTTTTTTTAACACTGGTCATGGTCTTCAATAGTCCAGCACTTCACCAGATGAAGCACAACCAGCAGAAGGGTACTTGAAGCAAAACACAACTTCACAACTTTCCTCCTCTTAAAAAAGTAAAACTGAAAAAAATGGGGGGCAGGGGGAGAATAAAACATTTATCAAAAATTACTGGAGCTTGTCTCCTCCTAAGTATATGAGGAACAATTTGTGACAGTTGGATATCTAGAAATATTCAGAGTGCTTGTCCAAACACTGCCAGTGTCCTCCTCCTCTCTGCCAGACTTCCCATGAACTGAGAAAGCTCTGAGGCCTCAAAAAGGTTAGAGGGAAGAAGGGAACCTAAGGTCAGAAACAAGCTTAAACTGACCCAGCTGTAATAACAAAAGCATACAGGCTTACAATTCAGTAATTTTTTACTCAAAAAACCCACTGGTTTAAAAAGCTTTATCATTTTTTTCATGCACATTATATAAACAGAATTTCTTTCTTACAGAACATTTTTGTTTGTTTCTTCCATAGAACAGTAGAAAAAGCTTTTAAAAGCAAAGTGAAAAAGGTGCATAAATGTGACTCTTAAATCACAAAAGCCTATAGCTAAATCCACACTGAAAACATTGAAAAGTTTACCTAAACGTGCTTTGTAAAACAATTACCATATTACCTCATGGGAAAATCCCCTAAGAAATAAAACAATTTCTCAGAGGACTATCATTGCTGAAGACATAATTGTCTAAATCACTAGAATTCTTTAAACTTTCAAAATATTTTGTAATTTTAAGGAGTTTTCAAGGGATAAGGATGTTCCTCTTTCAGAATGCAGTTGTGAGTAACTTCTCACCTCAGCAGCTTCTTTTTTAAAGCATCCTCTCACCTGTCATCTCCACTACCTTTAGGTGAGAAAAAAGTGCAACATGAGCTCATCACAAATAGGGCAGCTGCCAAAGCCACTTGATATTTTGATGTGCTGGAGGCTCTTGCATATTACAGTCATGACAGACATCAGGGTCAGCAACACTGCATGCAGGCAATTCTCTCATGCTGAAATACTCAAAGTGGCTGAAGCCCTTTTATCAAAGGTACACACATTTTCTAAAGCCTGATCCTTGATATACTTGCCAAATATGCTTGAGAGGTGAAATGCAAAGTGAAATTATTGCAACATCTTTCACAACTGGGAAATGCGGCTGTGGCCTGTTCTTACACATTCAGGTACATGACTGTAAACAAGCATTTTCCTAGCACATCTTTTTCCCAAACCCACTGCCAGTTTTAAGTCCAACCTGCCTTTTCAACAAGCCACTGCTGACAATTTATCACCAGGCCTTCCTTTGACTCCATCTCTCTTCAGAGAAGCCGCACATCAGCATCTGCAAATCCCTTCCCTGTTCTCCTGTCCTTTCCTTCTCTAATTTGCTGATGCCTTAAAACAAACTTGCAAGAGCACAGTTGTTTACAACACAAGACAGACTTGTTTCAGTGTTCCTGGGTACTCCCTTCAATTCATCATCCATGGTTTTGTTTTAAGGTGGAAACATTTCGCCTTGTTCCAGGCTTTCTCTATGGTTAACCGAGCAGTTCACATTACAGCTCTTTATCATTAAACATATCTCTTTTTTCCTTTTTGAGGGCATAAATGTGACAGTCAGAGACCAACTCTTACAATAACTACCTTTTCAAAATAAAATACTAAGTAATAAAAATCTGCATACAATATTTGTAGTGACCAGGCCCATGCAGAAAATAGTTTCCATGGATATATACCAATGTCAGTGAGTGCGAGGTGAGAAATCCAGTAAGTGTAAGTGACCCAACATAAGAAATATATGTCAGAAGGGAAATCACAGGAACACAGCAGACTGACTTCAGTTACCATCGTAAGTGTGGAACCCAGGAAATACTGGTGATCTATTTGATTTGTTTATGTTAAAAGACACGATCTTTAAAGAGATACAGTCATATAAGATGAAAAGGCTCACTTTTTATGAAAGCAGAACACCATAAATACATGGTTGGATTGCGGATGAAAAGATGTATCATCTAAATAAAACTTAAGTTGCACATGGCAAGAAAACACAATAAAATTATCAGAATAAAGAGAAGTATCATGCTTTACATACTTGCCAGACCCTACCTTACTATATTAAAATTCCTAGTAAATTAGTCCAAATCCTTAAAAGAGGAAAAACGACAACAAGCAAGAGATTCTTCATAAAAAGAATATAATTCTTTTTTCAATTTAAATCCAAAATTCCTTTAGGCAACGAGACTTATTATTTCCTATTTATTCTACTGTTATACCACAACGATTAAAGAGTCTCAACAACGAAGATGAAGTGATTTCATATTAATTAAGTACTCATTAGAGAGAAACAACTTCACCCTATCTCAACAAAAAGCTTTCTAAACCATCATAAAAACATCAGAAAGAAAAGCAACTCTGTATTCAGCGTTAAGAATTTCAGTCATTTTACTGATTTCAAGAAGCTCAGTAAAATATTCTATTTAATGTAGCTGATTTATATTAGGAAAAGAGATGGTCATCCTGTGGAACTGGAGTCACACTACTCAGTACAACAGGCCTGTGCCATTAGAAATGACCAGTTATAATTCAGAAAAAGGCAATAATTCAGAAAGAATGACCTCTTAAAAACCACAGACATTTAACTTTTACAGTTCATAAACTAATAAATTATGTGTCTTGGTGGGTCACAGAGGATCACCCTTAAGTTAAAGAGAGGAGGACAAAGATGCTGAGACTTGGCTGCTGTGGAAGGAATGGCACCAAGCAAGACTGGACAGACACCAGCTGCTCTGGACACTCATGTCCCAAGCTTTAATAACAGAGAAAGGCCAGGCCCATCCAAAAGGACGTGCCAGGAAAGCCACACAACACAACTTCTCTTCGTACCTTAGAGCAAAGGAACAAATACTACAAGGCTTTGAGATTCATAAGACTGTCTCCAGGAAATCATTTTTTACATAAAAATATGATCTGATATTTCTGTACAGCATTACCATTTTTTTAATCTTCACTAGCATTTATCTTATAACTCTGTTTCTATGCAACCTTTTTCCTACATAAAACAATGTCTACTCACTTACTGTATATGTGTCACATATTAAAAACATGTATATACAAAACCTAACATTGACAGCTACAGAAAAAAAACCCAGCAAAGCAACACCATTAAAATAAAATAAACTTTTTTAACTTATCAAAATAAATATACTTCTCTGTCATTAAGCAACTCAAAGAAATATAAATGTTATGTATTTATTAGAAGAGAATGTATGAGAATACAGCTCACAATACTTCCAATTTCAATGTAATTTTTCTGTTTAAAAAGACAGCAACTTCACAACTTCCCATGTTTTAGCTTTTAAGCTGAGATAGACCTACACAAATTCCCTCTGTATCTTCTAAGACAGTGCAACCATCTACCATAAAAAGTCACAGATGGCTTGCTACTCTAAGTGTACAGCAAGTGAAAACAAATGCCACATCGGGGCTGTTTCTCTGTGCACTAAGAGTTTTCAGTGTGATGGCTGCCTTAAAGGTTACAAAGAAGGTATTGCTCAATTATCTCTAACTTGCATTTTCTATGCATTGAACTTACCCAGCTTTAATAAAAAAGTGTTCTGCTCATCACTTATGCATCTGAAGTGTTTTTCTCTATAAAGCTGGCATTCTGTCAGCCTAGAGATTGCCTGCTAAACTGCCCATCTTGGCTTACATTATGAAAAACAGGAACAGGCATGCTTTTATGAGGCACACAGCCAAAAATGAGTAATACCCAACAATTTATATAATTACAGAAAACACAAATTTGCTGAGATCCATGTAATATGAAAACTAAACTTATTTCTATTTTTAAAAATCTGTCTCACTGTAAGTAACTACATACCTACAGTATTTGATTTCATGAAACTAGATCAGCATCTGATAATTTCTAATACAAAGAGCATTCCATAGCTAACTCAGGGCAAGTACAATGTACTTTTAATTACTTACATGCAGGCATTTTTTAAAAAATTATGCGTACAGCAACTGATATTGGGGTAAAAATAAGTAATTGTTTAGCATTTATTATCACCATGCAAATGAAAGGGTACCCACAGAAATTTTCATTAAGAAGTTCTTCTAAAACACAAGGTTTTACTATTTTTCCCTTAACATTTAGCACTAAATACTGAATATTTACCTAACACTTATAAAATGCAAAGCATTGACTGTAGTGTTATCAATCATTAATGTATTCCTCATTAAACATCTGTAATAGTATCAGCCTGTTAATACAACTACCTGCCAGTCAAAACAAACAGCAATTCCTGTTCTTCTAACAGTAGTAGGAGACTTGAGAAATGCTAAGTACAACCATCTTCAGAACACACATTTAAGTCTGGAATACCACACCACATCAACATAACACCAGTTTCTAGAAAACTGTGCCCCTGCGCTTCCAGTAATACCAGGGAAAGAACTAGCCCTGTAAAAAGGCAACTTCCAAAGCCCACATACAGTTTGTGGGAAAGAGAAGATCAGTTATTCCTCATATAGCAAATCACACCCTATAATTTCCATTTCCAGCAATATGGATATAGCAGTTCGCTGACATTTATACCTTGACTTCCCAAATAATAATAACCAAAGTATATTTTCTTTTTCAGGGGTTGATGGGGGGGATGATTCTTTCCATTAACAAAACAAGAAGGATTTCGTATTTTTATAACAAATAGAAATTTCATTTTGGACAACACAAATTTAACTTGAGACTAAACCCTCTCAAGAGTGCCTTGGGAACTAATATTTATTTACTACTGAAATTGATGTGTGATGCATGTGCAATGACTTTACTGCATCAATATTACCTAGACTTATTCTAGACTCACACACAAATTATTCCAACTTGACTACCTTGGCTATTTCATAGCTTTTCCCCTTCATCCTGTTTCCCATTTTTTTCTTTAATTTTCTTTTTTTTTTTTAATTATTTATATTGAGACTAAAGCTCATAAAACCATTCCATGTTTAATTTTTCTTCAGTTTCATATATTGAACAGATCACAGATACTTTAGGAATCTAAAAGGCTTCACCTTTTTGCGGAAGTTCTAATTCCTCAGTCATAACTCATCTTGTATCTCCTGCTCCTCCAACATATTGAACTTTTAAAACATCGCAGCAGACTCTAGACAAAGGTGGCCCTCCTCTAATCTCCAGGTTCTCTTCTGGCATCCCTGCAGTGCCGCCATTTTACACACCAAGGCTTCACCCACGCATGCACACGATTGACAGGTTGGTACCCTTCTGAGTACACTACAGTGCTTTCTGCCTCCTTTTACTCTAGAAAGGAGCAAGCTCTTATATAAAAGGAAATAAAATCCAGTCAGTTCAAGCTGTTCAAGAATTCACTGTAAACATAACATTTACCACTTCCGACATTGCATTGAAAAGTAAGGATAAAAATCAAAGGACAAGAGATTACATTACACCAGTTCCATCGTTTCTTATCTTCCAAAATTCCTTATTAAACTTCATGTTTTTATGATAATCAGCTATACAGTTATTCGACTTCAGTCAACTGGTTTACTGCCATGAAACCACTGCATAATTAGCCTAAAACATACAAGCCACAAGTCCCTGTAATTCTACTCTACTATCTTATCCCTTCTACATCAGAGCAAACATCTCTCTTTCAAGCAGATATTTCAGTAAAATATAGATGTAAGTAGTATAACCAATGCATTGATTGAGGAAGAAGTAAGTATAATAACCCAAAAGATGCATGTGCAGACCATCAACCACATTCTTTTGAAGCTGGAAATCAAGGAGGAGGGAAGGAAGATGCAATTATCACAGAGTAATAATAAACCATTTTCATTTGTCTCATGATTTCCAGCTGATAAATGTGGGAAAGTGCCAAAGCATTCAGGATGTACTAACAACACCCTCTATTAGGCCTATATTATAACACATTCAGCTGCATATTTGCTCCTAACTGAAGCTGCTGTCAGAGTATCCAAAATACATCTCTAACAATGGAACGGGTTGCTTGTTCATAAAACAACAAGGGTTAAAAGTCACCATTCCCTAACTCATTTTTGTACTTTAAACAAAAATAGATAATAGTCACCATGTGTCAATACTTAAAACCATTATGAGAATTAAAAAATATGTTAATCAGACAATTATTAAATATAGATATTCATCTTTTCACTTTTTACATTTAGGAAGCAGTTACTCATTTAAAAAGTATGCAAATATATCAGACCAGGGGGAAGAATTTTAAAAAGAGAAAAAAAATACCACTGAATGGATTTACTCAGAACAGCTTTTACCTGCCTAAAATGAATTAGGGAAGTTACAAATACAGGTTTCACTTTTATATTTAGAATAGCTGGACCAGGCACTCACAGGAAGGCACAAAGTTTGATGCAGTCCATGCTAAGATGCAATTCCTGGTAGGGTCCTAGTTCAAGCAGAGACAGGAGTGCACATGCCAACACCTGAACTACTGCCAGTATACTGAAATAGCAGTTCTGACTAAATACCTCATCCAGTTTTGACCAGAGTAGAACTCAGCAACCTCACTGATTTTGGAAGTCTAAGCAAACATCATCACTTGTTTTTGGTTTTGGTTTTTTTTTTTTTTTAAAGGTAGTATTTTAAAACCATTTAATCCAAGTCGGTATTTGAAGTTTCAATTCAGATTTTAGCTCTTAACTGGCAGGTATCTCTAATCTCCAGGTTTCTCTTTTCACATTTCTCAGTATTCTTAAACACAAAAGTAGAAGCTTTTAGAAGTCTTGATAGTTCCAGCAAAGATCCAAAAATTCTCAAAAAAAAAAAAAAAAAAAAACAACCCAAACCAAAAAAAAAAACCACCAAAACAAACAAACACACCCCCCTCCATGTTGGCTTGGCATTGGAGCCAATCCAATCAACTTCTCTAAAAGTCCAGAGCACTAGAAAATACATTCCAAATGGTTATACTTACAGATAGCTTGTGTCCAGCAGAAGAACAACAAAAGCATTTGCATGTTACTGAATAGGTTTGTTTTGCATTCAGTATATCCCAGCTTGCAACTTAGCTAGTCAGCAGTACTCTAATCAGAAGGGGGCGAATACATGCACAGAAAAAACAAAGAAGTCCAAAACTAACAAGAAGAAATCAGAGGGAAAGATTAAAAGTGAGATATGACTTGTTTTTTTTTTGTTTTTTTGGGGTTTTTTTGTTTTTTGTTTTTTTTTAACACAAGAGAAAAACACAAGTTCATTTCACTGACACTTATGTCTGTAAATAACCAGATATGGTCTCTCTTGTGGGATCCTCAGCAGCACAAGCTGCAAGGACACCTACAGAGAAAAGGAAGAAAAGCAAATGTTCGAGGTAAGCAGAGAGGCCCTTAACTTACACAGCAACTACAGCCTGGCACAAATTTCCTTCATTATTTCCAACTAACTGAGAATGAAATATTAAAAGCTTTCTGTGGCATATCCTTTCAAATAGTCAGTAAACCAGTGAGTGGAAAAGTGCCTACCCTCATATAAATTCATTCAAACAAGGCACACGAAGCAGATTTTTGCATTACCTCGATTTCATATGCACGAAAACAATCAGCCTTCAAGCACTGACAAACTGCTCTTTAAAGTGTAGGTCAACAGCATAAATGCAACTTGTCAGATATTGAGAGGAGAGAGGTGAGCAAGGGATAGAAAAGCCCTTTTCCCATTTTTTCAGGGAAAAAAAATAAATCCCATAGCAAAACATACACAAAGGTGTCCTACCTGGACTGTCTCAAAGGAGCAGCTAGGAGGGCATGGCCATGTGTCAGCTGATCAAGTACAGCTGAAAATCAACTGTGTGACGGACCCAATGGTTCTGTGGCAAGTCACTGGTCACAGAAAGGAAATACTCACTTTAAGTTCTAACTCTGACTTGTCAAAGGGCTACACAGAAATAGGTGAAGTGACCAGACCAGCTATTACTATAATTTTGAGGTAGCTATAAAAAACTCATTTTAAAGTACTGAACAAAATTCATTGCAGAATAGGTTACTGGCTTTATGAACCTTCTCTTCCTGCACAAACATGTAGCTAATAATATTAGAACCTTCTGGTAGTACTATTATATGGGAAAAAAAATTATGCCATGTGTTTAATGGTGGGCAAATAAACACCATGAAGTAAAAATATAAAAAATATAATAAAACACATAGCCAATTTTTTGTCTGATATTAAAGATGTTTATTAGGATTATTCCACAAAATTTAAGGCCAAACATTAGACAAATGGAGATTTAAATTCTTATCAGCTGCAGAGCCATATACAAAGACGACAGATCATGATGTTTACAGCATGCCATTTTCCATTGTTTGAATTCAAGGCTTTCAGATTCATAAGTCGCAATGGAATTGCTGCTATGACTAATTCATCATGTGAATTAATTCATTCTCATTATTTGTTTCAAGAAAGTTGCCACTATCTTCTTTAAAATAAGCAAGTTGCAACAAAGTTTGGGTTGCTTTTTTTTGTTGTTTTGTTTTGATTTTTTAATTTTTTTTTCCCTATTCTAGGTGCCAGCTGGATAGAACTGAGCACAGATGCTGAATATTTTGTTGTTCCTTAGGAGAGAGATGTCCCTTCAGACAATAACCTTGATGTAAAAGCACAGCAATGTAAATATTGGTACACACTCCTCTCTCTCTCTCCAGGTTTAATTCAGAATTCAACGTCTCATGGTGATGAAGTCTGTTCTGTGGGGGGTTTTAGAAGTATTTCTACACATGGACCACCAGGATGTGACTTTAAAAAAAGTTCACAGATGTGACCATATCACTGCATTTCTGTTTGAAGTTGTCCTCTTACCTTTTATGTCAGGATGAAAACATCTTTGAGCAGAACTGCAAAAACCTCAAATTCCTGATTACAAAGCCCTAGAAATTACTTTTGCAAGCAGATGTAATCTTGTAATAGCCAAAATCTTAAAACTAAAATCATTTCATAAATATCCATTTCAAGAGTTTAAAACATTTGTAAAATGCTGCATTCTAACTGGCTCCATTCCCAACCCATGGCCAGATCACCGTGCAAATCAATTGCTATGATGACAGTGGTCTTCCAACACAAAATTCAACCCCTTGTTTTATGGAAACATCACTTTCATTCACTAAGTTTAACCATAAGACGAAAATGTACTGCAAGATGCCATAATACAAGAAACTGAATATGCAAAAAAACACCTTTGCATTAGCAAAAAAAAAATACAACCCAAAACCAAAAGCCAAGTAGCAACCAAAATAATATATTTAGCAAAGAACTACTAGTATTTAAAAAAAAATACAGTATTCTCTACCTTTGTTTCTTTCTCTGTACACACACTTATCACTTTCTAGTGGCAAAACTGCATCACAAAACCAAAAGTATTAAACTGAAAATGCAAAAGACATATCAAGTCACCAAACCTCACCTCTGACACTCTGAGAGCTACTGCAATGTTTTTCTAATGTGGAACATTTCTCAATAGATTGGGTTATGCATGCAAACTTCATAAATGTCTGTGCAAAAAGCAACTATTCTCATAAGAGCCAAGAAAACAACTCCCTTTGTTGCACTAAATAAAATACTGTTTATTTTATGACCTGACTAAATCTCTGTGACAAAACCAGACCTGATTCTTAATGTAAACAATGGACTTCTGATACCAGCTTATGACTGAAACAGAGTTTACAATGGTACGTAATTTAAAGTATTTATTTCTAAAACACTATTTAGCGTTGTTATTATTATAAATAAACTTAGGCCATTGATTAAAAAAAAAAAAAAGAAATATAAGAGATCAGTCCCAGTTTTCCCTCCACACACCAAACTACTTTTTATTGAGTTTAATAATTTGCAAGGGTAGGCACCATCTTTATTTTTTTTTCCCCATGGGTCTTTTACCTAGCAACAAGAAATAGAAAAAAAAAATAATAATTTATAGGGACTGCATGAAAAATGCAAATGCACAAAACCTGCCATAGGAACGCTAATCTAATTCACTGCTTCTACTTTAATTTCAAAGTATTTATTCTGATTCCAATACCCTCTCACAGCAACAGTATTACCACATACACATACAAAAGACAAGACTGGAAAAGGACAAAGGTGACAAAGTGACTTTTCCCCTCTCATTCTTCGGGTATTTTCTGACTCCACATCCTCCAAGCTGCTCTATGGTATATACATTTGTTCAATGATCCCAAGAAGCTGCATTGGAAGCTAACAGGCTGCCAGAATGCTGAAGCCCTTACATCCTTACATCCTTTCCTCTGAAAGACAATCCCAAATTCAGGTTAGAAGCTACAATGGCATACAAAATTTCAATGGCCAGCAGCTGAGGGAATTCCAAATTCTCTCTGTACAAATGGGTTCCACGCATCAATGCTACTATCCCTAAGCAGCTGGGAAATGCCCCACAGGGTCAGGCCAAAGGTGTGCCTAGTCCAGTGATGCATCTCCAAGAGCAGTTAGAGAGGAGAGTCAGGAATAGCACAGGCTAGCCAGTTTCTGTAGCCCTTGAACTGGAGATGCTGGAAGGCAATATTTCTAATACCTCCTAACAGCTGTTACCTGTGAATTAGACAGACTCCCTTTTCTGATCTCAACTGTCACCATTAGCCTCCACTACCTCATGCTGCAGCAAATGCCAGGAGTTCATTGCCCTCTGGATCATTCAGTTTCAAGTTTCTCTCTGTCCTTGTATTGCAGAAATTAACAAATGACAG
Source organism: Cettia cetti (assembly GCA_013401135.1). Lineage (NCBI taxonomy): Eukaryota > Metazoa > Chordata > Aves > Passeriformes > Sylviidae > Cettia > Cettia cetti. Next base: position 56,852 of record VZUI01043003.1, read on the forward strand.
TTCCCTGAATTCCATATTGTGGCTTCCTAAACTCAGCTGTCTTCCCTGCACACGGTCTGGTCCTCTCTATCATGAAGACACCACGGCCTTATTCCTTTCTCTTCCTGCATATGTCCATCTCTTAGTGACTACTCATCTCAAAGGTTTGAGAAAGGTGAAGATGCTCAGTTATTTGCTGCAGTGTAACGCACAGGGAAACGTTTTAAAAAGAAAAAAAAATTGAATATCTGGTAAGAAAAAAAGTACATTCCTCAGCCACCTGACTTATACCTGACACGATGGACAAAAGCTAACATCTGAAACAAAAAGGTCCAAGCAACACTAGCTTGGATACACATACAGTAATATCATCCACTAGTACTCAAAAATGTTTTTTTGGTTTTAAAATAATTTTTATTTAATAAGTTTTCAGAAATACACCCACATTTTCATACACATAGTTCATAACGGCCATCTGATGCAGTTAACCATATGATTACCTATCTTATTCCTGTACTTAGAAGCAGTTGGTGATGGTTTTCTGTCTTTCCCAGAACTAAACAGATAAAAAGAGACAGGATTCAAACAATTTTCAAGGCGTTTAGTGCCTTGCATAGGTCAGAGCCTATTTCATCTTTTTGTTCTGGGCGCTTGCTCAGAACCATTCCACACTACATTGCAGCACTTCTTTGTGCACACGTCGGTTCATATATGGGAATATTACTTACCACTACGAAATCATATAATTTCTCAAATTTCTCTCAAATTCCTCTTCCTTTTTCACAGCAAAGGTGCTAAATAAATGTATTATGCTTCTCTTTCTTTGAATCCCATTTACAACAAATGGTTCTCAAAAAATATTTCCTCTTTTTTGTTTCCCCATCCCAAAATGTAGTTCAAAATCTATTTTACGAACAAAATCATGTATTTCATCAGATACAAAACTAAAACAAGCTGAAATTCAGATGCTATTTTTCAATTCTTTTTTACCATCAACACCATTTTACCAAGTGAACAAATACAGTGAGATACAAGTCAGCAAAATAAGTCATCATAGCAGTTTACCACTGATTGGAAAAATATTAATAGCCTCAGGCAAATCAGTCATTAACTCTTACTGATTTGGAGGGTGATATAGCATTAATAATTCAATAAAAAACACATTGAGTAATAAAAGCTTAGAGTTATTTATTTAACCAATTAGATCATTTTTGGCAGCATCCCTGCTTCTGAATAAACCATGCATGTTCTTCAATTAATCATGAGAATTGAAAACTACAAATCTGCAGTCTCTACCTCCCAGTCGAAGAGATACATTGCTTAAGAAGCCCAAAAGATTGAGGGAGAAAATAAGAATAATTTACATTCTCTGTGGACAAAGAGAGTTGGCACTGGAAGATGTGCTAATTAGCAAAGCTTGGCTACTGATGCTTAACGATCTGTTCCTCATGCACCACTTTCCCAATCCACTGAGAGACAGGTACAAATTGCACCTATAAAAAGTTATAATCCATTAGCATGCATATGAGGTGCATCTTGTTACCACTAATGTTCAACAGTCCCCTCTAATCTACGAGAGTGGCAGAAAGATGCAAATGTTTAACTAGAACACTATACTGAATTACCATGCATGTCATTTATTAACAGCTTTATTTTATTCAGAAACCTCACTGTGACAAACCACACTGGCGTTCTAAAGTCAAGGACAGGAGAGGGATTCAGTGTTTTAAATGCTTCAGGTTTGGTGTTTCTACAGGGAATCAGTGCATGTCTCATGCTCCATATAAACACTTAATTCTCTACTACAAATTCTAAATTCCTTAAATAACTGTGCAGTTCAAAATCCCTGGTTTGAGTCTCTTTTGTACCAAGCCAAACTCTCCAGAGTGCACCCTCAACTGGAGTTACAAGCTGAATGCTCAATTTTCTTTTTATCTTCCAGATATTAGATATATCTTGAGATTGGCTCTGCTTGTTCAGACAAAAACCCAAAATTATCCATGACAAATCTAACAATCTGCTTCTATCTAATAACTAAAGTGGCATTAGCAAATGGATGAAAGAGAAATATAAAAGATGGCCATCACTACCACAACTCATAATGAAGTTGTGTTCTTATAATTAAGTCTTCTGACATTAAAACTGGGATTTCGCACAAAAAACAGGTGATGCTTATTTACTTTTAATATTAGTCACCCCATAAATAATGCTTCACAAGTTGAAAAATAATCTTTATAATGATTATTTTCAAAAGAAAATTTCACTGTCATTAAACAGACTAAGATGTGTCAAATTTGCTTTGGAGAGAAGTCAATGAATGCTAACTCAATGTAGATCCTACGTACAGACCTGAAACACAAAAGTAAACTAAAAGAAAGAAAAAAGAAACCCACAACAAAAATCACTAAAGATATCTACGTTCTTTCCCCCAAATTTTTTTCAGAGTAAACTAAAATAAGACCAAAAAACTATTTTAGATTATTTTAATCCAGTAAGATTCCTAATTCTGGTTCAGGTGATGAGGCATTAAGTCCATTTTAACTGTCAAGATCTCATTTCTCCATAGCATTTTGGGGCCTTAACAGGTTTAGGGTGGATTTTTTTTGATCTTTTTAGGTAAACATTACATATTTCAACACTGTCACCTTCTAAATCAGCATTTTCAAGAAGGTATGCTTATACCACATCCATATCTAATCACCTATCCACACATCCCATTTCTGAGGGGGAACTTCTGAGCAACTGGCAGGAACAGGGGACATTTTGGTCTCTGCAACTAAAAACACCCAGACTTCCTGACATTTACTTCTATATGCAGAGGGAAACAGCTTTAGTGAAATAAATGCTTCCCCAAATTAATTAACTCCTCGTTTTTAGAACAATTATCCTCCTGTTTAAAATTAATCTTCTTGTTTTATTAAGTATTCAGTCAGTTCTCAGTTAAAAATTTGGTATTACTTCAACCAACTAACAGTTGTGAGCTTTGGTAGTTTTTTTGGGTTTTCTTTTAATTAATCCCTGTGCAAGAAGAGGCATGAAATGCTTCAAATCTCAAATGTATAGAAGAAGGACTTGGTACTTTTTGAAACTGCATAGTAATTCCTAGCATCTCAGAACAAGAGATCCATACATAGTCTACACCCAAAATTCCTCTTCTCAAATAAGGACTTAAGAAGATACAGGGTGTAAGTGTGAGATCTGAGTAAGGGGTATGAAAACAATTAACAGATTCATATCAGTAAACCCAGAGCAGGAGCACAACACACCTGCAATTCCACAACCCTGACATGTCAGCAAAGGCCTGAAATGAAGCAAATATTTAACAGGTCACAGAAATAATATTCCTATTGTTACTTATTGTTCAGACATCTAGGAAGTATGCTATATGATTCCAAAACAAAACCCACAACAGCAACAGAAGACAGTAACTTTGAATTATGATAAAAAGCAAAATACAAAAAAAAAAAGAGCTGAATAAATAGCACCACAGTGACAATATACTTTTAGTGGCTTGAAATAGTCTTCCAAGCCACCAAAGTACACAGGTGCTCTAGGAGACACTTTTAAACTCTCTTTTTAACATCTTAACTCTCATGATGAAGTCAATGTGGTGCTGATTCCTGAACTGATCTTTGGCATCTGTTCTACTAAATGATGATTCATTCTTTCCTGTTTCTCAGTGATGCCCAAACGAAGTGTGCATACCTCCTGTGAACAAATAAATAAAGTTTTAAAGCCACCAACATCATGTGTCAACCAGCAGTTTTTCCCCCTTTCCACATCCAAAATACCTCCCTTCCAATTCCTGTTTTTTTCCTGTTTCTCCTCACCACCCAATATCTCCTATTCTGCAGGGATCCAAATACATGCTATAAGTGGAACAGACATACAGGGTTTTCTTCCTTCTCTCCTTTAGCCATGAATAGAAGGGAAACAATGAAATATATAATAGTAATGATTACTTGCAGTAGGACTGATTAATCTGCATGTGATTTGGAGATGTTTCCTTTTCTATCAGAAAAAATAATTGCTTCAAGCAAGCAGTAGCTGTTCATGCAGGAAACAAATCTTTAACAACAAAATTAGTTTTAGCTGAAGAAAATGGTTGCTTGCACCACAGAATTCTGACAGAATTGGCCCATAAAGTCACTGCTGTGACAATCAATCTATCAAGACAAACACAAATACTTAAATGGAAAAAATGGTGAGTAGAAAACTAAAAAAACACCATCTATCTCAAGTCTAACTTAAGTGAAAAAAGTGAAGCAGCCCCAAATCAGAAGCAGTCAGGCACCCAAGGAGCTACTTTCTTTCAAGATGGAAGATGGTTAAGAACCAGAAGTGGAATAGAAACCTAGAAAGGATATAAACGCAAATAAATATAAACGCAAATAAACCAAAACCACTCAAATGTGCATGTGTATAACATTTAAAGAAAAATACATTCCTCTCCTTAGAGAAAAGAAGGCAGGAAACTCTTTAGTATGGAGTAAAATTTGCAGATATTTTCTATAAAAACTTGCAGTAATCACACAGCCTTATTTATTAAATGGAAAAAATCTCTTCTGAATGATATGGACTTTTCCTTCAGATTTTTACAACTGCATACTGTAAAGCCTCACAACAGGAATTCTGCAGATTTGCTCTAGCAAGTTTTTGCAGCTCTGCCCCAAACTCCTCTCAGCACAGTAGCTGCAGCATGTCCTGCCCTGCACTCATCACAGAGCATTCCATAGAATCACAATACCTTTCAGCTCAGAAGGGACCTCAGGATGACCTAGTTCAATGTTCAGCTCAAAGCAGGGACAACAGTGGATTTACACCAGGCTTCTCAGGGCTTCATCCAGCATGGTCTTGATAGCCTCCAAGCATGGAGAGCTCACACTGTCTCTGAGCAACAGGTTCCAGTCTTTAAATATCTTCCTAGCGATTTTTTCCCCACTCAGAACTGGAAGCTCTATGATTCAATTCAGGACTTTCCTCTCACTTTTCCTGCATGCTTGTCTGCATGTGCTAGGCCTCCTCACACCACCTCTTCGGCAGTCTGAACAAGTACAGCCGACCCAGTCTCTTCCCTCCCTTCCATGCTCCAGTCCTCTGTCTTACTGCCTTCCCATGGATTCACTCAAGCTTATCAGCATTCTTGTACCAGGAGAGCCAAAACCTGACACAGGATTCCAGCCATGGTCTAATAAGTGTCAAATAATGGGGAATAATCACTTCACCTACTGGCTTTACTCCCACTGATGTAACACCAAGAACATTGTCAGGACACGCAGCTGGCCGTGTTTAGACTTCTGTAAACCCACCCCCAGGTCAATTAACTCTAAGTCATCTTAGTTGCATTATGATTTTTGTCCTCACAATGATACCGATTTATGTATTCATTCAGATACTTTCAGATGCAAAAATTGATACACTGAACTACAACTATAAACCATTTAAAGAAAACTATTTCACATATGAAAAACCAGGCCAGCCAAGAGAACTAAGAAGCATTTAGTTTAAAAAGAGTTATTTGAATACAAAATCTAACCACAATACAAAGGTACAGTATAACAAATAAATCAAAAATCTTGTTGACCACGAATGGGAGAAATTAAGCCAAGTTACCATATTATCACTTTCTGTGAGTGCAGCACCTTGCACTTCCACTCAGAGTCAGATTTCTTAGCTGCAGAAGTATTTTCAAATTAATTTTTAAGTAATCATTCATAAGAGTTTGAAAATTTTAAAATTTTTCACAAAACTCCTGGTATGCTATGCGTGCATAAATCATTAAGCAGTTCCAATTTGCAACTCTCCACTCACATTTGACAAGCTCTGGAGAGCTTTGTTATCCCACTTCAACATGCAACAATTTCAGTATTCCAAAGAATGTCAAAGCATGGGGACATCTGAACAGTCATTAACAATTTAACAAACGTGCAAACATATTCTGAAGACTAATAGATAAAAAAACATGATGGACTAAACCTCATTGCTTTCAGGACATCCAAGAAATTTCTTAATGCAGTTAATTGCATACATTCAAATAATCAGCTTAAATCAATACATATAATATTTTTCTTCATTTTAGCATCCTGCAGTTCACTAGAACATAACAAGTACTAATTAATCACATAAACAGAATAAAAAATTATCCATATAAATGCTGGAATAATTTACTATGGTTATGATTTGAGTTAGAAAATTTTTAATAGGAAGTGCACTAGCTCCCAGTCTCTAGGCTATAGTTAAACTTGCAAAGTTTGAATTTCATACCCCTGAAAAATTAACTTGACAAACACAGACGGCTTTCACAGTAAATTTCACACTGACCAATAAACTTCAAACAAATCACAATCTTGGTCTCAAAAGTGTTGACATAAAAAAACCCCATCAGACTGCAAATACTGTTTTTTAAAAAGTAAGTACTATTTCTCCGTAATTTTTCTTAAATTAGAGTCTAACTATTTAAACATACAGCATTCTTTGAGTACATTAAAACCAAATCATTTTCAGAGGTCTGTATTGCCAGAACTACTACTCCACAATTTCAACACCTGTATATCATTTTATATGAAATAACAACAGTAATTCTTACTCCAGGCAATTTTTATGTCCCTGACACCATGATCCAGTGAGGAAAGATAAGAACAACCTGGCCAGTGGGAAATGAAAGAAAAGCACTGCAGCTTTTGTGCTCTCCTTCCAAAACTGAGCTCACTCCAAAGCAGATCTCAGCTGAGCTTCTGTTCATGTTACTGGCAATCTGGATGAAGGGACGTAGAAAGAGAAAAAGCTTCCATATGTGTGCTGAGAATATTTCACACTGCATCCACGAGGAAATGTTTGCGTGTCCTTTTGATTAAACTGCAATGAGAACTTTGTATTCAGTTCTAAAATAATTACGTGCTTGTAACAGAGTAACACATCATAGTGACAACTGGGATACACTTTCAGGCCAAACACATGCAAACAAAAGATTGTATCTACGCAAGCACAGCCTGATAGTGACAAGCATTCTTTGAAGTCCTAAACCGGCATTATCCCTGCAAGAAAAACAGGATCATCTCTTTTAACAGCATTTGTGAAGTCTTCTGTTTTCCAGAAGGTGTATTTGGAAATTCAAAATCAGGATTTAGTGAGGGAAACATTCTACTTTTGTGTGCAGTACCTTAAGAAGCTGAACAGTACCACCAAGCAAGATAAACACTGCACAAAAATCTAGCAAAGCAGGTAGAACAAGACTCAAAACTTATCCACTTTTTCCTTGAGATGTAAAATGTTCTAACTGCAGAAGGGACACCTTACATGCAGAGATGGAGGGACCAGCACCTCTGGCAGGCCAGCAACTTTCTGCCCTGGGCAAGACTTGCCAAAAGAAACCCTTGAAACTGGCAAGAACCCTCTGATCATGAGTTACCACCAGCCAGGGCAGAGCAGGCACCATCACTGATAAAGCCATGAAATCAAGGAGACTAGGCACTAGGCAGAAAACTAGCTTCTTTCTGCTCCTGCTCTTCCCTGTTTCTAGAGATGAGCAAAAAAGCCCCTGGGGACAGCATCTATCAGCATTTGTGAAGACCACTGCTGCTTGGCAAGTACAACCTGAGAGGACACGGCTTGCAGGCACAAGTGCTCCTCCCAGCTGTTTTTTGCACCTGCAGGGTGTTTTTGTTCCTGCAGGGTGTAAAGTGGCCTTTACAGCAGCTTGAAGTGACTGACAACAGCACAGCAACCACCTCAGCCAGGGCAAGGCAAGGCTGGTGCCCCACGGCTGGGGGCAGAAGGTGTTGGAGGACAGGGATGAAGCCCCCCCCGTCACTGACAGGGCCTACCTGGGTGCAGGTGTCAAGATCTTATAGCAGCAAGAGCTGAAGGTGCAGCCTCTGTGTGGAGCATCTGTCTGGAGCTCCCACACCTGACACAGCTGCAGCAGCCCCAGCGCAGGGCACAGTGAGCCCTGCGGAAAGCCTGGGCAAGGGAGGGCAAAATACTGCCTGGCAGCCAGGGCTGAGCTGGGGGAACCCAGCCAGAAACAGAGGAGGGACACAGAGACCCCAGGAGCAGGAGCAGCTGGATGGGCATCTGGCAGCCAGTCGTGGTCAACCCACCACACATCTGTGGTAAACACTCCTGGACCAGCTGAAAGCAATGCTGAAAACACTACACCACATTCCAGTGTTGCTGTTCAGCCCTGTGAGTCATCATCCATAGATACTCAGAGGCAGACACAGGTGCAGCATCAAATTATCAAACAAGAAGATAATTTTGGGTTTCTGTGTTAAGCCGTCAGAGTTTTGGCAAATGGCATGGCAAATAGTGCCGGCCTTTAAAGGACATATCCCAATTCTATAAATTAAGAGATTAATTTAAATTCCTTGTTCTTAATAGAAATAGTGTGTCTACAAAAGTACAAAATTAATCAGAGACTCAAGGTCACAAGGAACATTCACAACTATATCAAATTCATTAAATCTCAAACAAATAAGCCCTTCATTTGCAGTCCACATTTTCTGAAGTATCTCTAAATGAAAAGTATTTTATTGATTTGTGGGGTTTTTTTTTAAATAACCATATATTTTCCCTTCTTCCCCTCCCTATTTCTTTTTAAGAGCTCATAGCCTACCACTACCAAAGTCCATCATCCAGTACCATAAATACCATTAATTTCAAATGAAATAATTTCAATTTCAGGGGAAGATTACTCTCACCTGTATTACAGGTACTTGTGCCCTCTGACAAATCTGCTATCCCAAAAGAATTCCCAGCCAAACTAGTAAGCTACTCCTACAAAGCTCCTAGATTCCTCCTCTAGTCACCCAGTATGACAGTACTTGGCTGCCAAAAATATTTTGGGAATTGTTAACATGCTGTTTGGTCTCTTCAATGCAGGAACATCTGCTGTCCAGTGCAGGGAGGGAGGAGATCAGGAATGCTGAGACCCACTAAACACTTCTGATACAAGAGGGTAAGAAAAATTTCTCCCATGAGAAAGAGCAGTTGGGTTTAGTCCTATGTGTATCCCAGGCCAGGCATTTGCACTCTTTTTAAACTAATTTGACTTTTACTAGCCTGAACCCTAGACATCTGAGCAAACAATATTTTATCCTTTCCACTACCAAGTATTGCCATTAGTAAAAGAGACTTCATGGAGAAATTTATTGAGCAATTGCTAATACAGTTTGAAGAATGTCGCACTATCATTTACAAACACAACCATCTCAGAAAATAACTCCATCATCTGCAACAAGTGGGTATTGGCAGAGTCATATCAGAATTATAACATAAGCCATCAGTAGATATTTATTAACTTTACTAATCCAATAGATTTTTAAGGCATTATTTTAACTTTTATTTAACATAGTTTTTATTTAACATATTTTATATTGGGAATAAAAAATATTTTATTGCATATTACTTGAAAGTTTATTAAAAACCTGTCAGCACTTGAGTTAAAGTTACTTACTAATTAGAAATTCTTCAACTGTTTCTTTAAAGTCCATTGGAATAGTGCCAATATTTAAGTACTTTAAAAAAGAAGTCTAAAAAGTTCTATGTTACTAACACTTTATTAAAATTTTATCTGCAAGGAAGCTGAGAGGAGAAAAACAAGTTCATTTTGTTACAGAGAAAACTGATTCCATTCACCCCACCTCCCTCCAGAGCTTAGGTCCAAATGACCATATTAAGATATAAATTCAATTGAGTAAAATAAAAGAATTCACCCCAACCACACAAGTATAATATAAGAATATTCACACTATATCTGAATGTTCTAATATGTATTCATGGAGCAATTTATACAAATTAGTTTTGTGTCAGCTTCAGTATTTTGGAATATTAAAAAGGGTTCCACTACTAAAAAAATGCAGTAGAGAAATGGGAATGCAGTTATTGAACATATTAAAGATATACTTCCTTTACATTCGGCAATTTGTTCCTGAATGTTTTTTGAGATAACTGTATATAAACAAAAAAAACACTAACGTGTCTACACATATCAAAACACAGAGTGACTTTATAAAACCTATGTTCCTACTATTCTCTAAGCCATAATTTCTCTTTTTTTTTTTTTTATTCAGTGTCATTGGTAATTTTAAGTACTAAGACAATTCAAATGTTACCAAGTCTTTCATCACGGCCCACATATGAGCCACTCTGATTTGTTTTAACAGAGTTTTTACAGAAAAACCAACTAGGATTTCCTGTAAGAGAGATACTGGCTTTTGAACATACTATTCTACTATTCATCAAATTTTTACAAACAGTAAAAAGCCTTTCAATTTCACGATGCAAACTTAGAGTGTCACTAATAAAATCTCTATGTTTCAAGATACTTTAGAAGCAACATTCTTCTCTATGTCAGAATGCAAAATTTTAAGCACATAAATGCCTTTTAAGAATAATCTCACTCTTGCGCAATATTTTCCCCCAGAAACATAAGACGTCACAGCAAGTCATACAAAAGTAAAACGGCACTGATCAGCAATCGCTGACTGAAAGTAAAGAGTTTTGAAACTGAAGCACAGAAATGTTTTTTTTTATCCCTGTACAAATTTACACCACTCTATTTTGCACCTCAATCTTTCTTCGAACTTGCAAAAGGTTCTATCTAACATTTGACAGATAAAAAGATTAATATTTATACTCTTACAAAACATGCCCAAAAGGTCTATAATCTGCACTTTATGGACAACCACTTTAGAGATTTTGTCTAATCCCCATTATCAATATCTCTCAGTCCTAAACAGACAAAGTCTGGATTTCAATTCCGTACTTCTTTGAGGTAATATGATTTGACAATGCTAAACTTTGTAAAGTAAAAATTTTAAGAACATGGGAAATACCTCAAGGAATATATTTGCTTTGTCTTCCAATTGAAAATATCAATAGAGAAATTATGATTTATTCCAGGAAAGCAGAAAACACAAGTCAGTAAGAACAATAAATGAAGGCTGCATTTACTACACCAGCTTAATGCTCTTTGTTGCAGAACAGTGTCATGTTTCATAACAAGAATTATAAATTTCAGGTCAGTTTAGCTGTTCAAGGTTATACATTTGTGATAGTCATTAAGTTGTGTTTTAATAGAAATCACAAGTTCAATATTGTGTCTAAAGGTTCAAAAATATTGTCAGTGCATGCTAACTTTACTTTTAAAGTAAAAAAATCTAAATCAGAACTTCTGAAACAGTATTTCCTAGAAAATGTTCAAAACAACAGCTGGGCTTATAGTTAAGTGCATTTAAAAAAAAATGCATTTTTATTGCTGTTAGTTATATTTAGGATAAATAAATACATCCCTGCATTTTAAGCTATGAAGTTACAATGCCTGTAGTGCAGCTGTCTGCACAGGATCCCTCACTGGCTCGGGCCAGGCATTCTGGCACTGGAGTATCAATATTCAGCTTGGCAAACCAGCATAAGTAGAGACTGTCAAATAGGATAAGTGGGAGGTTGGGGGTATAAGGGATATAGAAGATGGCATCTATTTTTAAGAGATGGTTAGTTTAATTACCTATGAATTATTGATCCTGAGTTAGGTAGCAGCTGAGCAAGTTTTTTAAAGAATGCTGTGAGCCAGCTCATGATTAAAGGAGCACTCATGCCCCTAAAGGAAACTGGAAAGCAAAAAATACTTTGGCAGTTGGGAAGTGCACTTTAAGTAGAACAGAAACAAAAACTTACAGTATTCATGTCTGCATGTGCCAAGTCTATAGTAGATTATTTTTTCATAAAGGAAATTCCACATGATTTTAAATACAAAATTCTAGAAATATTTTCCTAGTTCTCTCACTAAATTTCCTCAAAATGAGTAATGTTGCAAGACGTTCTATTTTGTACAGATAACTATTGGCCAAGCAACAAGTTCCTGGTCAAATCATTTTCCCATGAACCACAGAGTGGGCACACAGGTATTTTGTGCACCAGGAAGATAATAAAAGTTTATGTTCTGTGGAACAGAATAGTAGTTTAGACCCAAAAATGTCATTAGCTAGAAAACCAAATACTTAACCTCATTCTATAAGAGAATCACCTTAAAAAAAAAAAAAAAAAATTAAGGTGAGCTCCTTTAACCAGTGACTCAGTTCTTCTAATCAAATTTGTACATTGAACACCTATGACTCCAGGTAAAGTTAATCCAAGCTCCTGTCAATATCACTTTTCCAGTCTCTTTACATGAACATACACAATTAACAAGCAGTAAAGAAATCACTTTAAGTTTGAGTTATAAAATACCCATAAACTGAGCTGTGACTCAAAATTCACAAGGCAAATCTAAGATATATGGTAAACATAGTTCCTTATCTGGAACATTCTATGGCCAAAGTTTCACACAGCAAAAGACTGCACACTTATCCTCTTCAAACAGAGGGCAGGGCTTGTTTACACAAGGAAATGCCCACACAGTTCTGTGGCTATGGTTATTGTGGAACTTCTTGTAAATAGATCCTCACTGGCTCCTGCAAACTGCTTACCAGTGGAAACCCTTGGTCAATTTGGTTAGGGTAGCATTTCACCAAACTTAGTTTTCCAAGTTTATCTATGCTGCAGAACATACCAATTGAGTTAATGTTGGTTAGCATAGGTATCAATAGCGGGACAGGCATGAATCTGATCACGTCCCAGCAAATCTAAACTAGGGATGAAGCTCAAGTCACCAATGTTTCCAACTCATCAGTCCCTGAAATAGATATGGGAAAACCAGCCTGGGAATATGTGTGTGCATGTCAGTCACACTTCCCCAGTACAGCACGGTCCTACCCACAGCTTGGTACCTGGAGAAGTCAGATTTCGCAACATAGCACAACCCACTATTAATGAACTGTTACTTAAACTATTAGCAAGGACCATCTTTACAACTATTTTCATTTTATTAATGTGTGCTTAAACACCAGTTCTTCAAATATTATGATTAGTGGGTCCTTTCAAACTCAGAATATTCTATGATTCTATAAAAATTAAACACATTAGGCAGAATAATTTATTACACAAAGGAACCTTGCCACAGGTCCTGAGACAGTAGTAATACAACCAAAGCCAAATTTGAACACTTGGCTCCTCTATGAACATTTATCTTAATTATTTTTCATTTTGGAAAACCTGTGTTTGTATTCCTTCATGCACAAACCATCAAGACATACTTTGAAAGCACAGGAAGGCTTTTATGTTAATGATTAATAGTGAGTAATAAATATGGGTGCAGAAGAAAACTCCAAGCCTTTATACTAGGAGGATCATTTTGGTTATTTCCAAATTACTGATCCTTTCCTGTTTCATTAAAAGCTTCACGAAAATCTTGATCCCAAACCTTTTCTACTTTTTAGCCCTATAAATTCAGGAAGAATGTACAAGTTGCTACTTTGAACTTAAAGTGACATAATTCTCACTTGGGGATATTTTGCACATTTGGCAGGCTAAAATACCATCTCTGCAAAGTACAAAGAGGAGTAAACCCTCACAATCCTTCTGGTTCAAGTACACACTTCTAGATACGCCAGATCCAATATGTAATCAGCCATTATCTAATCAAGTATTTATTCATTCATTGCATCAACAAAATTTTACCTCAATATGCTATTATATTGTCACATGCATATTCCCAAGGTCTTTTTTTTTTTTTAATATTTCAGAATTACAAATAGATTTTTCCTTCAAGGCCACAAAATCAGGTTACTTTTGTGCTAAATGGCTATTTTTGACACATGACATATTTTTGACACAAAAGAGTCAATGAAAATTGTTTTTATATAAATAGATTTGGGAGGTTGAAAAAATTTTACCCTATTTTCCCTCAAAAAAAACTTAATTCATTCCAATATGCTTTTGTTTTATTTTTAAAAAGTGTCAAGGTTTATATTTGAAAACCTCTATTTGAAAATGTCTAAATAAAAGTCCTATTTTGACTATCCACTTGCAGAATGATTGTTTAAATTTTTGGTTTTTGTATGATAAGAACAAAAAAATAGTTATTCAAGGGCAAAGAAATACATTCTAGCAACAGACCACCAGTATTGGTTCTTGGGAGAGTGAAATGACTGGGTGGTTCACTCAGCATTCTGCAACCCAGACTTGTCCCAGATTAGCTGTGAACAGCTAATTCAGATGTCTTATTTTGTGAATATAAAAATGCAACAAATGCTACTCACATTAGCACTGAAGTGCATGATGCAATTCAGAGTCCAGTTTCACCTCAGACGAGTTTCAAAAAACCCACAAATTGTCGATGAAACTCAGAAACCCACGGTAACTTGAACTGAATGTTTCCAGCAGAAAATTATTTTTCATGAAGTCAGCTAGTCAAGCAATTCCTGGATGTCCTAAGACAAAAAAGCTTTTCTCCTGTCTCTGTGTGTATTGCAGAAGCTGTTTTTGAACAGCTACACAAGCACCGTGCTCAGCAACGAGCTCTGTGCTTATCATACACGAGATTGCACTGAACACAGCAGTCCATCAAACAACACACACGAATGTTTTATGCAGCACAAAACAGATTTTAATAACAAAGGGATAGGCATCACAATCAAGGAAAAAACTGCCTAGGAAGTGCATGCAGAGAGGTCTCTTCTTTGAACCTCTTTGCTATCTACCCTGGAGCTGTTTACCAGTCGGATACAACTTACAGATGTGGCGAGTCCCTAGTCCCTATGCTTGGCAGGCTAAAGAGGGGTCAGGATCTGGGTTGGAGAACTGCAGCCCCTCTCATTACTCTTCCAGACAGCATTACACCCAGCCAGGCATCAAGGCCACAAACATCAAAGATTCACCACTTGTTCACTGTCCACACCCAGAAAAGTCTGCACAAGTTTTTATGAGAAAAGCACCTGGACTGCCAAGGACAGTTTGCTCCTAAAATAAACTCTGTTTAAGGTCTCTAACTACTTTATTTTCATTGTTCATTTCCAAAAAAAGCTGGTCAATTTAGGAACAAGCCTACTTAGGACCTTAAGAACACTACAAAAGTTCACCTTGGCAAGGCTCAGCTACTGAAGTTTATTGATGCAGGAGGGTAGGGTTGAGAAGCACTTCACTTAAATGAAGTCAAATGTGTCCATTTGTCAAAATGGGAAGTGGTAAACAGGTATTTCTGTTATTTTATCAGAAGCTAGTAATCTTGGGTTTGGAATGCTGTTATCAGCTATATAAAAATGCTACTAGTTTTCACATTAATGGACTTCATTTGCCACACAGCTACCAAAAGCAATTTCTAGAAATATTTTTTTTACCACCAAAAGTTCAATGCAGAATAAAAATTCCTCAGTATTTTTCACCAATAAGCACTTTTATATTTTTTCAGTTTTTAAACTCTCTTGTATTCCAGATGTCAGAACAAGAATGTTTGTTAAATTTCAGACCAGTGAATGCACAGACAACCAAAATGCAGCTTACTATACAGTACCCTTGTTCTAAATTGTTGTGCCTAAATTGTTGACAGGACAAAGCAGTTACTGCAATGCCATACAGAAAAAAGGTACAGTATAGCAAATCATGCACAAAATCAGGTCTGCTTTACGAATACCTTACCAATATAGCAACTTTACTCCTTTCATTTAAGGGACAACTACACTGGCAAAGATATACAGAATCACTGAAAGACTGAGGTTGGCCGGGGCCTGTAGAGGTCATCTGGTCCAAAACCTTGTTTAAGCTGGGCCATGACAGTGTCCAAGCAGCTTTTGAGTAACTCCAAAGATGGAGACTCTGCAGCCTCACCTGGGATGTTATACTCTGTATTACACTCTGTATCAATACGGCAAAGCTGTAGTACAAGCCACAGAAAGCCAGTTTAAGTTCAATTTTAATGCTCTAAAGGCTGTTCCTAGCAAAAACCTATTGGTAACACAGCACACCTTTCCATCTTTCTGCACAGCTAAATCTCTCCTATGCTCCACAGAGCTCATGCAGGTAGATAAAAGTGATATCAAACATCAACCTGTCCTATCATTTGTTATGCATCCCAACAAGCAATGACATCAGCAACATGGATGCCCAGGCACCAAGCCTGAGCTCCCCCAAAAATTAAGGAAGTCCATGAGTGGAAGTACCTCATACCAACCTACATACCTGCTCAACACTGGCAACTATCACACTAATTCAGTCTACAACAGCTGGGAAGGATTCTTCGATAACAAATTGGTGATGAAATTAAGACTATTCTAAGACAGGATATTAGTCTCAGCACAGAGTGTTGCTATCCAGCTCATGCAGGATTATGTGGATGATCACTGCAACGGAGAAGTCAGACCTTGTTATTTTTCATTCTGAGGGGTAGCAACTATCTTTTTGGTCAAAGCTCTCCCAACTTCTGTTGCATAAAGTCATATTTCTAGTACCTGCTTGTCTACCTTTACTTCATGCAATATACATTGTGTGGTCATAAGAGCCCATTAAGGAATGGTAAAGAAATTTGTTATGATAATTTGAATGGTATAACTTGGAAGGAAATAAATCAGAAAACTAATATGATGTCTTAGAAATTAACATTATTTAAGTGGAATTATTAACAAAAGAGAGCACAAAACTTTGCAGCACTTTTCATGAAAAATACCATTTCAAAAGCTCCATTTTGTCTCCATGGAAATGCACAGGAATAGCTAACTGAAACTATTGAAAGCATTTAAAATATGTGTCCTTAGCAAGAAGTTACATGGACCATGAAGATAATCTGCAACAGATTGAGATTGCTTTTCATAAAATAGGAACACGGGGCTCTCACCAACTGAAGACACTGGGCTACAGTTTCAAGAATCAGCAGAAGTAGTAAAGACAACTCCTATATTAGTATATGAACAAGACTTTAAAGGATGTTATTTCATAACAAAAAGACTACCTCTCAGTCATAAGAGTGAATTTTATTTCTCAATAGACCTACAGAGAAAACCAACAGGAAACCAAAACCAAAATAACTTAAAGTTCCTATGCTTTCAGCAGTCATTTTCTCTCACAAAGTTTTACTAGACACCTTTTTTTCCAAGCTTTCTGACATGTGAGCAAAGAAATAAATGCACAGACAACAGTTACTAGTATTAATCAATAATTACTAATAGTTGGTTGGGAGGCATGTTGGGGGTTGGGGTTTTTTCTCCTTTTTTCTTAAATAAGGTGGGAAAAACCTCCAAAAATCTTAAGCTTGTCATACTTTTAGGAAAAGACATGCAATTTATCTTAGAAGAAACATAATCCAAGTTGAATTAATAATGAGTTAAAGTAACAATTTCTTTCAAGTATCTAACAAAGACACTGCTTTTCTCGAGGGAAAGGGCAAGAGGCTGCAAGAGAAGGGCCTGGAAAGCATGGTTAGTACCTTGCCATCACAAGGCATCTGCTCTAGAAAAAAAAACCCCAAGAACTCTGGCTTCCTTCAGGTGCTGCATTATCCCATCGCACAAAAGAGAGACTGTCTGCATAAGAAGGAAGAGCAAGAGTGTCAGCAGCAACAGAACACAGAACATAGAGATCTGCACACTTTGTCAAAGCTGATGAATATAAGAACCATGCCCTTGGAAACAGAATTTCCCTAGAGTTAACCTAGGACAAGAGGAACTTTACCTGGCCACACGTGGGATGGAGTGCATCTGGCAGAATACAGCTATAGAAGATTTCTTAGAGAGTTCACAGAGATGAATGCAAGAGGTTTTATTCTCTCCAGGCATCTTCAGCCCAAATCCCAAGTAGTGGCACACTTCTAGAATTCTGAAGGCCAAATTGAGACTTAATAACCCTACAGTAATAATAATGTTATGGTACATAACCACTAAACTTGGCTGTTCTCCACTTACTGATTTAGGTGAAAAGAAGACTAGTTCAACTCTCTGGGAAAAAAAAAAAAAAATCCAGAGACTTCATAGGAATAATTAGATTTTCCCTTTCTAAAAGATAAATAAATAACAGGATGAGGAAAATATACAGGATGTGATGCTCCATAAGCAAACATCACATCTGTTACTCATATTTTAATATCTTCCCTGCCACCCTGAAGCATACCATGTGCAATTAGGAGGAAATTGCAAAGCAATTTTTTTAATAAATTATTTTCAACAGGCATACAGTACTAAGCCAAATGCAAATCACTAAATCAATTCAGCACCAGTTTAAAAAGTTTCGATTAATCCTCAATTCATTGCTGTGTTATTATAACATCTTATTAAATGCACCCACCACTTAAAGGCTCCCTCATTTCATTTGTGATTACAGTAAATATTGATTGCAATGGTGGCCTGGAGACAGCTCTGAAATGTGCAACTCTAGTCCCTGAAGGCAGAGCTTAGTGACAGCTATTCTGTTCCCACGTCAGCCCTTCACACAGACTCAGCACAGATATAAAAATTTAATACAATATTTTACCAGTTCAAATGCATACCTGGCTGGATTTTATTCAATTAAGCAAAGAAATTTGTTACACTTTTTTAAATAGAAACCTTAGTCAATATTATCTTTAAATGCTGTTCTGGAAACTGTTTCAAAGCAGCTCTAAAAACAGTCTGAAAAGTGAATCACAGGCTCAGAGTACAAATAAGAGCACTGTAATTTCTTTTCCCTGGTTTTTCAACAAAAACAACACATACAGGTAGCAGAGGGCAGAGCCAGTTTGGCAAAAGCTGCACTCACCTAAATACAGTGAGTGACTACACCTCTCTTCTGACACCTGCTCCTGCAGCTGTACAGAAGTGTTCTCTTTCACCCCGTTCTTCCTTCTATATCACTTCTCGTGTTAAGGGGACATCTCCAGCATCTCCCTCCAAAATGTACAGTAAGTTTTGTTCCCATAAGGGGCTGACACCCTGACACTTCTTGCCAGGTTAAGCGAAAGCCTAGCAGAATCCTCATGCACAAACTTGTAATCCAGACCAGCCTTCCTGCAGCTCCCAATGGGACAGCTCTAAAAACATATTGTCCACAAAGCTCCTCCTACCATAACTAAGTTGATACACTTCAAATTTGATCATGGTTTTTCATGTACTTCAATAAAGAATAACAATAACATGAAGTTTAATTTTCACATGAATAGATTAAACTTGTGAAATATATCCAGAATATTAGCTTGTCTAAATACCTGGTGCGTATTCCCTCAATGGTTATTAAGAATTATGAGGATCTAACTATGGGAAAGAGCCTGGTTTCATTTTGAGATGCCCCTATCCTTCGACAGAGAATTCAGTCACACCTTGAACCCATTTCCATTAGAAGATTTTGCAGAGGACAAATGGCACACATGCACACAGCAAACAAACCTATTGAACACACCAGTCTATTAAAAATGGACCTAAAATCAGACAGTTATAGGTTGGCATGAGGCCAACATTAATTAATATAAAAGCAGTACCTTATTACATGAAAGTACCACTTGCAATTTTATTGCCATTGGAACACAATCATCACTTGTTCCAACATGTTTTTATCTAGTTGTATGTGATCTAACAGAAGACACCAACACTATATCTGCACAAGCTGATTAAACAGTACCAATGAATACTCCCATGCACTGAAATCAAATTATCTTTTTTGCAATTCATCCACTTATACACCAGGAACAAAATTTCTTTTGTTTCCATATTCATTTCATATTAACAAAACTAAGGCCAGATCTTGAGTGAGTTTGGGTACTCTCAGAATAGCTGACATGAGTTTCTACAATGCATCAACAGATCAAGCTTAGCTGCACTGCAAGTTCATATGGAATAGTACACACAGATTAAAACAAATCTAATTAGATTTTTTGGAACTTTATTCTTAGCAAAGTACCTCAATAAAGCAGTCAAGCCTCCAGAAGTGCTCAGCAGTAAATGGATTATATTTTTCTGCAGGCAGACTTGGATGCTGAGAACTCTTAAACAAGGCAAAGCAGAGTCATAGCACGATCACTTTTGCCATCTGGTGCAACAGCTATTGGCCCAAGAGCGACTAATAATGATAGCAATCCAGTTGAATTATAAAAAACAAAGTCAAAACTGGAATGCTGGTATAAACACACACTAACATGGCAACTCTCTTGCTGTCTGGCACGGGGATCATGTAGCACCCAGCTCAGCCTGTGGAAATCCGCACATCCCTGTGGATTTCACAGAAATGTGAAATTTCCTCTACCACCAGCCTTTCTTCAAAAAGGCTGTTCCCAGTCTAAGTTTCACCATCTGTAACTATAGCCACATTCCCTTGAAATGAGAAGGACATCAAGCCACTGAAAATTAGTGAAAAAGAAATACACAGAGGATATGTTTCTGTATTAAATTTTTCCCCCTACAATAAAAACACAATGTCCATAAATATACCATATACATTTTAGGGTGTTTCACCTTATTCTATTTCTAGTCTGGTCTTGTGGTATGAACATCCATTAGTAGACAAAGAGCATGTCTTTGTTTCATCTTATTGGCAAGAAATCCAGGGTCTGTGATTCAAGGTATGTGATTAAAAATGAAAGTTAAAACTGTAGTAAAAGGTTTGCTTCAGCTAAGCAGCCAGGGACTAGAACAGTAATCTAGATACAAGCCCTCTCAGGCTGCTTCCATGACAAATGGCTCCCCCAAAGCCAACCGCTGGCCCAAAAATCTTTCTTCAGGTCAAACTGGCACATAACAAATCCTCTCACCTCACATTCTATTCTACCATGTTTAAAAATATGTACCCTTCTCCTTGATCCCTGCTACAGCCAGCTGATGAACAAACCAAACCCAGAAGGAGAAAGAAAAGACATCTCAAATGCCCAGTTCCCATGATGGTCCACAGAACA
This sequence comes from Cettia cetti, assembly GCA_013401135.1. Classification (NCBI taxonomy): domain Eukaryota; kingdom Metazoa; phylum Chordata; class Aves; order Passeriformes; family Sylviidae; genus Cettia; species Cettia cetti. The sequence goes on from VZUI01043003.1 coordinate 77,550, forward strand.
AGCAAGCAACAAGGTTAGGCATAACTCTACTATTGTTTAATACCTAAGGTTGGCTGAAGGAGTGACAGTGTGGGGTGCTCTTGCCAGCTGTCACAAAGACAGTGTGACCCTCCCTACCAACTCACACCAAAACCAAATTTACAGCTGACCACTCAAAACATTTTCAGTGAAATATGAAGGAGAATCTATCAAGTACTGCAGTGCAGGGTAATCAGACCAGAGGTTTGGGAATCTAAGTAACTACCTTTTCTTTTTTTTTTTTTTTACTATATTATCCTTTCAAAATCTTAAGGTAACATAAAACTCCTGCAAGGGCAGCCTGAGAGGGCACTTGGCTGAGGCACCACTGCACCATACAGACTGGTAGCTCTTTACATGCGAAGTAAAAATAAAATAAAACCAGTAAGAAAGGCTCTTTTCCCTTTGTTAAATTGCCATCCCTTTGTGGTATTTTTCAGCTGCTCCTGCTGTTACAACAGTACTCTTTATCCTCTAAACTGAATGGGTGTAAACATGTTCCACTCACTTTTCTACTCTACTTCTCTTTTTTCCTACTTATTTTGACTTATTACCTTGCCATGTTTCTCTCTATCCTTTCCTCTCCTCACTTCTCCCTCCCTTCCCCTAATGCCCAATTCCTTTCTGCCTGAGCTGTGCACCAGCAGAGCTGCTGGAGCTGTTGGGATGGCCCTGCCAACTATTGAGACTCTCTGGCACCACACACGATCAGGTTCTGTTTTCACCTACTTGAACTGCAGCCTCTTGAGGCCAGTGCAGATTGAACAGGTCAGGGAACTTGCAGCTGAACAGTTCAGTCACTGCCTGGACCAAGGTCACGACGAATACAGGCTCTTGCTCACACCATACCATTGTGAAGACTATGCTAGACTCTTTCCTGAGACACACCATTGCCTCTGGCAGCAGGGGAAGGATCGGGCTCCAAGCATCTTCCTATTGCTGCTCTGAATTCCACCTAAATTTGCTATGTCAACCAAGGAGGCTGAGCTAAGCAAAGAGTGTACTGCTGCAGAGTATTAAATGGATCCACTCCACCTTCACCCTTCTTTGTCCACTCCTTGGAGTTCACTGGGATGCTTTGCAAGGCAGTTCACTCCTCTGAGCTACAGAAAACTGTTCTCATTCTGGGATGAATAAGGTCAGCTGCAATAGATAGAACCCAGCACACAGCCAGAACTAGCACTGCCCTTCGAGTAGTAGCAAGCACACAGATAATCTTGTTTGGCAGCAACTTGAGCCAAGCTGGAGAAGAAAAAACAAAATCTACAGCCACATAATTACTAGACACCTCCTAGAGCTGAACACCTCCAACACTTTCCAACCTCAGTATGTCTGTGCAAAGACAAATATTGACTGACACAATATTTTTACAAGTCCACCATTTGAATTTCCCTCTGTTCTGGAGCACAGGACAAACATCATAATCTTCCACATTAGTCAAAGTGTTCTAGGGTTAAAATTCGGCACTTCTGATTGAAGTTGACGGAGGGGTTATAAAAGATACTACACTGCAGTTTTCTAGTAAACACACAGAAATTACTGTCATGTACAGTGCTTTGTTTGGAGTATTAATAACTTTCAAGTGGAAATAACTTTCAAGTAGAAATGAGAACATAGAAAACAAAACTTATTGGCATTCTTTGCAGAAACTGTGCACCATTTATTAGTCACATATTTTGGCATTTTGCATTGAATATGTATGTTAAGGGATGGGAGAACAAATGTTATTTACCTCTTTTACATACCACTTTTACAGTGGTACGTACACTTTTGCACAGTACAATTTTACTATTAATAAGAAGCATGTCAGTTCCACTCTGTAGAAGTCACAGAGGAAAAAAAAAAAAAAAAAAAAAAAGCAGCATCAGGCTCAGGCCAAGCGTCCCAGGCACATAAGCAACTTGTCTAGCCATCTCCATGGTCCCGGCCACATTCCAGTCCTTGCACTATGAGTTGATCCCTCATCATATGCTGGTGAAAACAAAAATGTCCAGAGTGATATTGAGTGCTATCTATCATGCTTATTTTTCCCCTCCTGTCAGTACAACACTATTATTCAACAGGGTGGAATGAAGTGTTTTCCAGCCACACTCTGGCTCCCTTGGAAAAGTTGTCATCCACCAGGTGTATGGCCCAGCTCTTGGAGCAAATATAGCCTGTCCAGATTAACTGACATGTTTTTGTTCTTACAAACTAGCCCTTCCAAGACTCTAAGCTCCAGCTGGTTCACCTATCAAAAAGTGAAAGAGTGCAAGCTTACTACTGCTCCAGAAAATAAGAAGTATAACCATCAAATGACGCATTTTTATCTCAGAAGGTTTCCAGATCATTTTAGCTGAATTATCCTGGATCATAAACACAGTATATTTGGAGAACAGCTGCACATTTTATTTCAGCTAAGGTCTATCCTTTCTCCGCTTAGCTCTCTCTTTAGGCCAAGTCAAATGCTATGAGACAAATATATCTATTATAAATCACATCTTTCAACAGCAGCAGTTGGCCAGCTCATTGACATGTGGATGGTGCAGAGCACACTCCCTCAGGCAATAACCAGTGAAGTCAGCCCGGGGATCCAGCTGCACCAAGGATGAAAACAAGAAAGGACTCAGAATGGGAGGCAGTGGCTTTCCTGCATTAGCAGGGACTCTCTCTTGAGGCACCCAAGGAGAGAAAGAAGCTGCTTAGGGAAAAAGGAAGAAAAGAGAGATAGGAATCTATGTAGAGAGACCAAAATGGTTCAGTTGAGGCAGTATCTCTTAAAAAAAAAAAAAAAAAAAAAAAAACATAAGAAAAACATAAGTAGAGAACTAAATATCCCCACAAGGTGGGTTCATTTGAAAATCAGATCCTTTGGCTGATTAGAGAGACCATTACAGTCTCATAAGGCTTCAGGAGAAAAGAACAAGAGAGGGAGGGAACAGTGTAATCAGATCTGCTAGTCCATTAGACCTGAGATAAAAGGAAGGGAGGGAGGAGGAAAATAATTTTGACAAGAAACCAGAACTCAAACAGAAAAGAAATGGAAAGGCTGGCCTGTGAAAAATAACTTCAGGACATTGCATAACTGAAGGAAAAAAAAAAAAGAATAAAAATCTGATTATCAAGGGTAATGAATTTAAGATTAGCTGGAACATAAGGGAAAGAAGGACTATGAGGAGACAGGATAGAAAGGCTTCAAGAGGCCAGGTCAGGACTGAACAACACAGAGCAGGCATGCACAGAAAGCCTGCAGAGGCAGGACAGGATGGTTAGGAGAACAGAAACAATACAAAAGTAGGGACAAGTTGAAGAGGCAGTAGAGATAAAATATCAGGGCTGTGTTGAGAACAAACAAAACAATAACCGGTGACCCAGACAGCAAATTCCATATAGAAGCTGCACTGGAAACCAAAATTTTGGCCTTTCAGTATATATAGAAGGCTGAAATAAAGACAGAGAGAGAATTCTTACAGTGACAGGGCACGAGGCAATGGTTTTAAATTGAAAGATTTAGACTGCACATAAGAAACAAATTTGTTGTCATGAGGGCAGTGAAATACTGGAACAGGTTGTCCAATGAAGTTCTGGGTGCTCCATCACTGGAAGTTATCAAGGTCAGCCTGGATGGGTTTGAGCAACCTGGCTGAGTGGAAAATGCTCCTGTCCACAGCAGTGGGATCAGAAAAGATGATCTTTAAAGGTTCCTTCTAACTCTATAATTTATGACTCTGTTAATGACTTCCTGCCTCCACCTGTGTCTCCTTTGCAAACAGTCCTGAAATTCAGTGGCTGTGTTCTGGTCTATCCTAAAGCTGATTCACAGAGCAGCAAATTAGTTTCTTACCTTATCCTCCCTCCTAGTAACTCATGTAAGGGTGGCCTAAATGACAGATTTCACTGATAATGATCCATATCACACACTTTTCACACAAACACATGATGCCTTTCTCCTGATGTGCACAGTAGACATGCTGGATTAAAAAGGAAGAAAAAAAAAGATGCAATAAAGGTGAGATTTATACACTTTATTGCAGAGAAGAGAGACACAGAGAAGCAAAGGAAATTAACAGTTTCACAGGTATGAGTCACCTGTAACACTGGAAAACTGGCATCTTGTAAATGTCTCCTTTGATCTTAAATCTTACAGTAAGCTTAAATATATTGTTTAGTTTAATGACAAGATTAGACAACATCAGAGTTTCAGAAACAAAATAAGATAGGGATGTCAATAGATAAAGTTAAAAAAAAAATACTGAAAACAATGTAGCCAAGAGGGTTTTGTGGCTTTTTTTAATCTCGTTTAAATTAGAAGGATAAAAAAAAAAAAAAAAAACAGTCAGGACAACAAAAAAATTACCTGGCACCAGGAAAACATTCCTCTGGCACAGAATATGTATTTATGTTCTTTCTGCAGATATTCCAAAAACCTCCTTGAAACATTATCCATAGTTATGTATGATTTTCCATCCTGATAAATTAGGTTTCTGTCAGTGTTTTATAAAACAATTCTTATTTACCTACTCTTTGTTTTCATTTAGCAGTCACATAATCATCAACTGCATATATTTTGTATGATTATACCCCATGCATTTTCTGCCACATCTATATTGTCCTTTACTCTTTTCAGTGCTTAAAATTTAGTACAACACATCACCAACAATTAATAATAATATTAATAATAATAATAATATCATCATCATCCTCTAAGGAAATTTCTACATTTTTTAGGCTTCTTGTAAGGTTTAGAGAGGAAACTAAAGGCTGCATAAATGTAAGCTACATGTCTTGAAAAGGAATTCAGATTGATTTGTGATCAAAATCTGCCAGTGACTGGGTGCTTTGGAAAGTAAATACAAATTTGAAATGCCACGGACAGACAGAGCACATCCAGGTCGCAGTAGCAAGGCCCTTTCCAACCCAGTGTCAAACCTGGCAAACAGTGTGCCAGAGGTACATGTGAGGGCAAGCCCTCGGCAGACAGACAGGAAGGAGCATCCCTCCTGTAACTGCCAATTTCTGCTGAAGCCTCCCAAATCAAACTGAGGTGGTAGCCGAGCAATTAACGAAAACAGGAGATGAAGAAGGGTAGTAGAGCCCTGTGTCTGGGAAATGAGGTCCTCTGACTTGGTGGCAGAAAAAATGAAATGTACTCCCCTGCAGCTTCCTCTTCCCCAACCATAAAACGCATTCCATAATCTTCAATAAAAGAGACATACTAAATTCTGCAAGAGATGGCAACACTCATTACAACTAAGCTACAAAAGCAAATATCAAATTTTGAAAGATATTATTAATACCTCCTTCACCTGCAAGAACTTCTAAAGAAGTTTGAATCAAAAACTTTTAAACTTCAGTCATAAAACAGCCACAAAGTCAAGATCACTGACGACTTGGTCTTGGGACTTCCACACACATAGGTTTGAAACCTATAGGTTTGAAATCACAAAGACAAGTGAAAGAAAAAAAATAGTGAAGGACAAGGTAATCTTTGATTTTCATGTCCTCTAATCCAGCCCCAGTTGAAGCCAAAGAACCAAAATCCATACTTATCTTCTTCCTTGATGTGGAAAGCGGGTGGAAGTTATAACTATCATGGTTAACATCAGACCTTTCAACTAGGCAGAACAAACCACTAAATCTGCAATTCCCCTGAGTTCTTAGGAACCAAAGACAAGCAAGAGGCTGATCCTGCACACACATCAGCTCTATTCCTCCAACCAAAACAAAAGAGAAACTAAAAATAGGTAACCAATTAAAAGAATGGCTACTTAGCAACCTCTCATCTCAAGTAGATTCCCTTAAAAGAAGTAACAACAAAAACACACCTTTCAGAATCCAAAGTTAGAAGTGTTAAAATTGAGCCAACACACACACACACACACAAAAAAACCCTTTTTTAAATGAAACTCATGGTTGACACCATCTTTGATTGTCAAGAAACTGTTGTGGAATCAAAAGACATGGTCCAGGCACTGCTTTCACGCCTGCCAACCCACCCAGATGCTGAAGCAGCCCTAGGTCTTGACAGTGCCACCAGAGCTGGAGAGCAGGGGATGTAAATCACAGCCTTGCACATTTTTAAAAAAAAAAACTGTTATAAGGTTTTGGAGCAAGTGTTAAAAAAATGCATTTTAATGGGAGTCCAGGCTAAACCCTTCAAATAAATTACTACAAATATTGAAATATAGGTCAGGAACTAAAAAGGAGCAGGTCATACTTTAATCTTACAACTGGGATCGTATTTCCTTGCTACAGAGAACATTGCCAATTAATGAATGATTTTCAGCCCCAGCTAACAGATGTGTAGAAATTACCAGAGCCATCTAGACAAACCTAGAGAAAAGAAAAAAGTACTTTCTCTCTTCTCTAGTTGCAAAAGCATAGTTTAGCCTTGCTAAGAGACAAAAGCAGAGGCAAGGTTTCCGATTATCCAGGGAACACAGAACCTGCTTGACAGCAAGCAGCTCTGATTAATGGCTGTACCCTCGTGACTTCATCACACCTTCTTTCAGAAAGATAAATCTCCAGTTTCTGATAAAGATCAATTCCAAACTTCTTCAGCATAAAGTTAGTGTTGATGATAAAAATAAATTCTGTTGGTAGTCTCAAGAATTTCACAACTTCTTTAGAGAGTGGTAATAAAAAAAGTAAGCAAAATGTGACTTTAGCTTCTTTTGCTATTCCAGTTGAAGGGTCAAAGGAATTAGGCGGCCTGCCACCCACTCAGTTCCTGCAACTAGTGGTCCTTCCTGATAAATATTGAAAGAGTGCAACCAATCCACAGACCCCAGATTTTCATGCAGAGCAGAAAATAATTTTGGAATGATGGACCTTGCAGAGCTCAAGCTAACCACAGGTATTTCATATTCCTGCTTCCACTTCCTGTTTCTCAGCCACTACTCGTCTGTCACTTGATGCTTGGACTTGGTTGCATTACGTGCACAAGCTCATCAGCCGGTGCTGGAAGCTGCTTGAGTTTCACAGTTTCACTCCCCAAAATGCTGATGTTCTATCCTTTTCCAACATCCATCATGTTCAGTCCTGCGTTTTTATTACACATTTATAGCTGGAGAGGCTCAAGGAGGGAGAGGCCATGCACAGGTAGGCTCTCACTTTAGTAACACTGAGGGTTATAGAGGAGAGAACAATGGAGCTGAGGTTTCCAGCCAAAGTTTGGGGGCAGTACTACCCCTTCACTGCACTTTGATTAGCAAGTCATACACAACTTCCCACAGGCACCTCCCCTGTTTTCTGGGTGCCTAGCTTGCAAGGTGGAATGGGAATTAAACGGTCATGACACAAATGCAAAATCTCTGGGTTAGATTTTCCAATTTTTAAGTTAGCTACAAATTTTCTAAATTGCAAATTCTTTACTTTGATTTTCTTCCATACCCCATTATTCAAGTGCTGCAGTAACAGAGCAACTGAACACAAAAAAAGCCAAACCCATTAACTGTGTTGTCAAAAGTTCCAAACAGCAAACGAGTTTGGGCATGTAGGTAGAGCAGAAAAAGTGAAGAGCCTTAAAGTTGCTAAGAGGAATCTCAACTCATCATTTGCCAAAGAAAAAAAGGCATATGTGATACAGAGTACAGTTATGTCATGTATTTCAGAAAAGGTCATACCTCAGGAGCTCCAAGCTGCCCAGGGGAAAAAATAAGACTTGTAGACACAGCAGAATTGTGTTATGTCTGACACTGCATTGAATTGAAAAGTCTGCGCTGTCCTCATATGGGAGCTGGCTCCCTGCCAGCCAGCAGGGAGCTTGAACCACAAACAGAACAAGCTTCCTTCTGCCTTTAAGTGTTGTGTGGGCACATTCAGAACATAACAAGAGGCATGACAGGACATCAAGAAAGAAGTCATACCTCTGTGCTTCTGATCATACAAAGCTGTTTTGTTATGTTGTTTAATACCAGGATGCATTCAATGCAGCCGAGTCAAACAACATGGAAGTGGTATTTCCCTTAACTAGCCAACATCTTCAGCATTACAGAAGTGGGATGAGGAAATCAGATACTTTCCTGTAGAGTAATCTTTATTTTTATGACCAATTCACATTCATTTGCAAGAGGAATGAATTGCACTAATAGAATTAGCTCTAATTGACTTTGTACTAAAATCAGAGTATACTGAGATGTACTGAGATGATGGCAAATCCCCCTCCATATTCAGTATCACTTCTTCCTTGGTCAGAGGAAGCCACTGTGGATAATTCAGGAGATATCCTCCTGTTCCAAATGCCAAACACCCTCTCTCTCAGGTAGATTCAGCAAACAAGAGACTTTGACTACAAAACACATCATCAATTCATCCAGACATTACCTGCATAAGGATCACAATGAAAGAATCCACAGTAATTACCAAGAAGCAGTAACTCCCAGAAAGAAAGTGCAGGAGACACTGCAAATGTCTTCTGCATTTGAAAAAACTTCCCTACCTCAGGTAAGCTGTGTTGTATTTAAATAATAAATAAATCAACACACACAGCATTGTGGGGTTTAAAATATTCTAAGCTTAATCTACTTAATATCAAAACAACATGAAACATATTTCATGGCTCAAGGATAAGTAATTTAGAGGTAAGCAACAGAGTTCCAGATTTCAGAACTAACAGCATGGAACAAAAGATCAATGCCAACTAGTAAAGAAATTACTAACATATGTGGTACAGCTCTAGCAATGTAGAGCTAATTCCTAAAACTACAGTATTATAATAAAGCACACAGATGGTATTTGATATAAGAATAAATAAATAAGAGCATCGTAGATGACTTGTTAAAAAAAAAAAAAAACCCACATTACCCACATTAGCTTATAATTTGTTTAGCAACAAATTATGTTCTGCGCTTCGCAAACAAATAACTTATACTCAAAAGGTAACTTAATAAGTACATAAACCAATACCAGGACTACATTTGTAAAAAAACAGCCTTCATCTCACAGATTTCACAGGTCTGTTCCTGGAAGCCAGGGAATATTTCCATACATGCTAAAAGATATGACAGCTAAGGCTTGAATCTGAGCAATACTCTTTTCTAGCACACTCAGAAACAAAGAACAGCAGCACCCTTCAAAGTTTTGGGTTTTTGATTTTGGTTTTTTTGGGGTTTTTTTTTTTTTTGGGTTTTTTTTTTTT